>APFE030649784.1:105248-259992 GCA_000404065.3 Pinus taeda | reverse complement strand
ACTTTTCAACACTCCCTCTCAACAAGAAAGGCTTCCTCTCAAACTCGATCCTATAACTCTAGAATGTTCTGCATGCAATACATCTGGCCGGTCCACTTGCTCTATCATCAAAGTCTTTGACTGCTATTGCCTCTATCGACTGAAAACTCTGCATCTTTGTGCTCTTCAGTATCTGACTGCTCTAGCCTCTGTCAACTTGATCTCTGACTGCATCCGTGCTGCTGCTGGTTCTATCTCCCGGCATTGCATCCGCACTGCACCTCCCAACTGACCTCCCTGTTGGGCTAGAAACATACTCTGATGCTGAAGCTCTACCTGCTGCTGACAAGTGCTCCCTCTCTGACATCTGCGTTACTGCAACATCTTCATGCATCTCGCACCATTGCACACCTCTCTGTGCCACTTAGCACTGTGCAAAACACTTGTGCCTCTCGCATTGCTGCAGCCTGCTAGCTATGCGCCCTGGGATTCCCCGCACTGTCGCTCTCTCTGCCGCTCCATATGCATCTATCTCTACCCAATCAGTCAGTTCCTGCTACTCCACATCGGGGCTCCCGTAGCAAGGTCTCATCCAAGAGGTTGGGTACCTCAAGGATCCTGCCCCTCCTCCTTGGGACTATCAATCTATATCGCCCCACCTCCTACCTGGACGTATGGCTGCATGTGATCCCTCAGCCCACCTGGCTCGAAGTTTCCCCCTATTGGAGGTCTCTGCATGAGTAGATGTCTCTACTCAATCTCCTCTCAGCTTCCCTTGTTGTGGCTGCTCCCCAACCTCCTGAAGCTTGCACCAATCGTGGCTCCTCCACAATTGTCTGAGACTTGTTCTGGCTCTGCATGTTGAGAGGTAATATACCCTCCCTCTCAACCACCAAGTCTCCATCAGTTGCCTTGATGCTCAAGGCTTTGCATGCATCTTGAACCTCAAGAGCATACAGGTTCTTGACTGTGAACCAATCCGCTTCACCTGTCTAGTGATGATGTGTCCAAGGAAAACCTTTCCCTCACTGAAGACTACATCATAGCCTCTATCTTCCAACATCGCAATCGACACCAAGTTTCTCTTCAGTCCTGGTACATAATTGACATCGGTCAAGGTAAGGTGAGCTCCATGCTCCCTCTCAAAAATAACCGTGCCTACACCTGAGACACTATACTTCTCATCATTACCCATCCCTATGAGTATCTGGAGATCTTTCTCCTCCAAAGTACTGAACAAACTTTTGTCACCGGTCATGTGGAAAGAAGCTCCACTGTCAAGAAACCAACCACTTCCCATCATGGATGAAACCATGCATGCGAAGAGTGTGAAATCCAACTCAAACTGTGAAGCAAGTGCCTCACCTTCAGATCCTTCCTCGGATCCCTTCTTGGAATTCTTCTTTGGGAAATTAGTAGCATAATGGCCCAACTCATGACAACGAAAGCATCTCACCTTCGACTTGTCAACCTTCTTCCCATCATTGGAAGAACTGGATTCGGAAAGAGAAACCTTACCCTTCCCCTTCTTCGCCTTACTCGCTAAGGCACAGTTCTCCTCATCAGGCATAGATGAAGAACTGTCTCTGGTGCTCCGTCTGATCTCCTCCTGCATCAAATCCAACCATAGTCGTTCCCAATTTGGTAGTTTTCTCCCTTCCATTCACCGAGTCCCGGTAGCTATGCCAGCTCTTAGGAAGGCCAAGGAGTGCTAGACTCACCATCCTCATCATCGACAGTCACCCCCACACTTCCCAGCTCATCCCGACATTGGATGAACTTCGTGAGATACTGGGGCATACTGTCTCCATTCTCACACTTAATGTTTCTGAGTTTTATCCTTGAGCGCCATTCCACCAGCTCAAAAAAAAACTCAACTGCTTCCGATCTAAAATTCGTGAGAACGAAGTATTTCTTGTACAGAGATCGACTGTATGGGCATTCACCGGATATCTCACCTTCCAAAAGAAGGATGAATCCAGAGGCTACCTGGCCCGATTACAGACTCTGCCTGAAGAAATAAAACGTAGTCACTTCCTGCATAATAGATCTGATGATCAATCCTCGCTTTGATATCCTGTAGAAATCTCTTCTACAAATCAACCAGCTCTGATACCATGTAGAAATTTTGAATAATTTAACACCTATTCAACAGAGATTATCCTGATCATGTACTATTGCGGAAAACATACACAATACATAAGCTCCTCTACGTTGATCATCAATATAGCATCATCAATAACAATAAACATCAAGAGCATTCACACATTAACAAAGTATGTATCCCGGGGAAAGCATCTCGCTAAAAACCCCAACTATCTGTATATTAATGATTGATTCATGTAACATTAAAAAGTACAATGCTTATCACAAGAAATCCAGTACCAGCTCCACCTGTTACACACAATACAGCTCAGATCTGAATCAATCACTGGCTCAAATCTCTTCCGCTGCTTGCGTGCCTCCGTTGATCAATACCTGCATGAGAATGAATGATAATACCAAGGCAGCCACGTCTTTCCTTGGCTAAATCACGTGAGAACAAGCTACAATATGTGCAAACTCATTGGCATACTCAATCCCCTGATTTGTGCAAGTTCTGGTGCACAACTATAGTCACAACTGATAGCAATCTCATTCTCTAACACCTGTCCCTGCTGAACTGAACATGCACTGACATGCAACTGAGTTAACTGATGTATTCATTAGTTGTATTATGAGTTAATAACTTGTGAATTAATTAATAACTAATTCACCCAACTCATCTCTAGTCTATTCGTCAGTTAGACTAAATACAACCAGTTTAACAAAGCTAAACTGAACACAACTCCATCAACTGCACCTCCAGTCCACTAAACTCAACTCACTTGAGTTCTAACTGAAGTCATGCATGCAAATATTCAACTAACCCATAAGAACCACGTATTTCCTTCATGCAATTGCATGTGCCACATCCGTAGCTCGAACTGAAGTGCTCCAAGAGAATAAGATTAAGTTTATAGTCCAAATATTATTGTGAGATAATAATATTTGACTTTTCTATTTTTGACAGCCAGTCTAAAAATAGACTTGATCACTCACACTGTGATCACTCACACTTTCATCAAAAATAGAAGTCCATCTATTTTTCCAACTTGATTAATCATCCATAAACAGCAAACTGCAATCCATAGACATGATCCATATGTCTAAAAATAGACATAGTCTAAAAATACACTTGCGCCAAAAATAGCCTGCGGGCCCACTTAGTGAAGGCTCCTTTCCACTAAGCTCCACCATCTTGTTGCATTCTCAACAAGCATTTATTGTTGCACACTTTTCTTTTTTTGTGTAAATCAGATAGTTATATTATATAACAAAATAGTATACAAAATTTCTGCTGTAGCAGATAGACAACTAGGACAAACTAACCACCATGACTAAATTGCCGGAGGCACACCACGCAGGGCAGCAAGGGCAGATCTTATTCGTAAACAGCGCGAAGGCCGAAACGTAGCAGACCGAGACATTAACATTGATAAACCCAGAAAAGGCCATAAGGAGCCGAAAACACAAAGAAGAAGTCAAAAAGAGCAGAGGAGCAGGGCCGAGACTAGATATGCTTACCCAACAGACCAATGGTATCCAGGCCCATTTGTGCAACATGGGTGTTCACCCTGGCTTGCATTGCATTCAGTAAATTATCGCCCTGCTCCGTTGCATTTGTAGTCTGAGGGGCAGCAGGGCCCTGGTTGATGGTGTCTCTTAGCAGCTTGATTAGCAGAGTCAGCTTGCGGTCAACGACATGGACGGCATCCTGAACCCTAGTGATGTGACTATCCAGAGCGTTGTTGCAATCAAGGATTTTGGCCATCTGAGCGTCGGTTAAGTTCACTTCAGTGATGATTTTCGGCCACTCCTTTTCCATGGATTCCAGCGCTTTGGCAATCAGTGTCTTTGTGCACCAGCTTTCCGCTTTGGTCCGAACGAACTGAGTATCCCTCTTAGCTGGGGTGCCTGGATCTTTCAGCCAATCCACTTCTGCAGCAAACTCCTCCTCCGTGCGACCTTTCTCCTCCTGTTTTACCTTGTCTTCCAAATCCGCCAATTTGCGCTTGTGCTTGGCAATGGCTCGGGTCTCATACCCTCTCTTTGCTTCATAGAGGTCCTGATTCACTGCCGCGCAGCGACTGCCACCCGCGTCCATGCTTTTCCTTCTATACCTTCTCCTGCTACAACGATTATCATTGGCGGACTTGTTCTCACCCTTCTGTTGATAAGTTGTGGGATAAACAGGGTTGAGATATCTTGCTTTATAGCGTCTCCGTTTATGAAATCGCCTGAGGATGGTAGCTGTCCCGCTTAAGCTTCAGGTACCGATGCCATAAATGGGAATTAGGTTTGCACAGGTGAGGCCATTGTAGGCTGAATCAAAGAGGAAGTGGCTACTCATGACTTGATTGCCTTGATGCCAATTGTGCTGTACGGTTGAAAGATCGTAACGGTGATTGGAAGTAGCGGGGGTGCTCTGTGCTGCAGCCTGCTGATTCCTCCTGTTCCGAGCTTCGATCCCCTCTGCTTCTTTATGGTTTGACATAAATGCTCTGGGTACCTTGCCATGCGATTTCCTGCCATATGTAACTAATTGGCCAATGCCGCTGCAGTTGGTTCGATAAGTTGAAATGTGATGATCGATTCTTGTGCTGGCATACCGCCGCCGAGATGTCCCCTATCCTAGTCGTCCTGTCTTTCCATCACTATGGTCATGATTATTGCTGATGCTGATGATTATCTCATTCCGGTACCTGGTTCTGGGGCCGTCACCCCTTAGGATGAGTCGGCTTGGATATTGTCCTTTTCTGCCAACTGTGCGCATGTCACCTTGAGGGTCGGGCAGTTTACGTCCTGCCAACAGCTGTTCGTGATGAGGTGCGGTGTGTCAGCCCCGTGGTTCACCAGGAAATCAGCCAGGCCATTTGCCTTTCTTCTGATAGATTGGAAGACAATGCCTCTCAGATCTGCTATCAATTCCGTTATATTCTCGGTAGCCTTCGCCAGTCTCCAATGTTTGGTGACTTTACTGGTTTGAGTTCCTGCTTGAAGGCGCTTTGACGCAGAGATTGCCAAAGAGGAATCCCCCTCCACTATGAAATTACCCTGTCTGAAGGACCTGAGAATCTTTAGACCTTGCTCCATTGCTACGAATTCTGCTTCATTGTTCGTGCATTCCCCCAAGGACCTGCAAAAAATGTGAATTATATCTCCTTTGTGATTACGAATGACTCCTCCGATTCCTGCTATACCTGGGTTACCCCTCGAAGCTCCATCAAAGTTCAATTTGAGGCAGGCTTCCGGTGGCAGTTACCAGCTGTGAAGTTGAGAGGAGGTGTGGGCTCTGTAATTTCCGGAGGGGAAACTACTAAAGGCTTCCAGTTGAAATTTCTTTAAGATGCGTAAGTCCTTTCCCGTTGGTTTATCATTTGGATCAACTTTGCATTTTTCCTGAACCAGCTGTTTGATATTGATTAATATGGATTCTTTTGCGCATTCAATATTACGGTTCTCTTCTGTAAAGATTCGTCTATTCCTTTCTTTCCATATTGTCCAAGTAATGAACCCTGGGGTGCATTCCAAATGCTGTCCACTCTGTTAATTCTAGAGAAATGTTTCCTCCAATTGGTTATAGAATCCTATATGGAGTCCCTGTTCCGATCCGTATCTTCCATTATTGCTTCAATCCACAGCCATAACTGGGATGCCCACTCACAGGAGTTGAAAAGGTGATTCATCGTTTCCTCCTCCTGCATGCACAAGGGGCATTTCGAAGGTCCTTGAAATCCTTTTCTCCGTAGGTTCTCCCAAGTTAGAGTCCTCCTCTGCATAAGAAGCCACAAAAAAGGTTCTTATTTTCGGCCATTGAAAGTTATCCCAAACTTTGGTGGCCCATGGCATGGTGTCGGCCTGTTCTTCTACTTCGATAATGCTTCTTGCTTCTTTCAGCGAGAACTCCCCATTACCTTTCGGTCCCCATCTGAGCTTGTCATTTTCAACAGCTATTCTAATCTTTCTTTTGAGAACTTGTTGGTTTAGGTCGTGGATAACATCATGAGGCACCTCATTTTGGTTTGGGTTGAAAAATTTCCATTCTCTCCACTCCGGTTCTTCACTGGAAGAGTTCCAGTAGTGGTTTACTCTGCTGTGGCCCTCTGTTTGGTATGTTAGCTTTAAGGGTTGGAAGGTAGGTGATTCTAATTTCGGGGACTGCTGCCAAGCATCCTCCCAGAAGAGAGCTTGTGTCCCATTTCGAATTTCCAAGAAGCTATGATCCTGGATGATGCTTCTGTTTGCTTGAGCGTGATTCCATATAGGGGATCCGTTAGGGGATTCCTGCATTCTTATGAGATCCATATTGCACCCGGTCGGCCTGTATTTCTCCTTCCAATGATTCGCCCATGGGAGGATTGTGTTTGATATCCATTTCCACCAAATTTTGGCTCTGCAGACTCTGTTAACTACTGAGGGATCAACCAGATTCAGGCCTCCCCTTTTTTTTGGTCTGCAAAGTTTTTTCCAGGCCACCAGCGACCACTTCTTCTTCTCACTGTTTCCACTCCAAAGGAAAGAACGATGAATACTTCTTATTTGATCTAAGATGCCCTTAGGAGCTAGAAGGATCGAGAGCAAGTATTGGTGTATGGCTTGTAAGATTGCTTTCGTGAGAACTAGTCTGCCTGCAAAATTCAGAGCTCTGTTAGTCCAATGTTTGCATCTCCTTTCCATACTGGCCAAGATTTTCTCCCAATGAGCCTTTTGCCAAGGTTTGAGGGTAAGGGGGGCACCTAGATATCTGGAAGGTAAGGAACCAATTTTAAACCCCAGCAGTCTGGAAAGGTGAGATTGAACAGCTTGATGAGTGTTGAAAAAAAAGATGGTAGATTTGGAGAAGTTAATCTCCATACCCGAGGCTCTGCTAAAGAGATGGAGAATATCTCTGTACGTGGTGGCTTCTTTCACTGTTGGGGTACCATGTAACATGGTGTCATCCACGAATTGTTGATGAGTAGTGGCAGGGCAGGATCTGATAGGCTGTAAACCTTTGATTTGGCCATCTTCTTTTCTCTTGGCGATTAATCTGCTTAGGCCTTCCATAAGAATGACAAACAGAAAAGGGGAAAGAGGGTCCCCTTGTCTTATGCCTCTTGAAGGGCTAAAGGGCGTGGAGGGAGTTCCATTCACTAGAATAGAATATCTCGAGGATTTAATGAGTGCTAATATCCATTTGATCCACGGCTGGCTGAAGCCAAAAGCGTCTAAAATAGCTTCCAGGTAAGTCCAACTCACCTTATCATAAGCTTTGGATAGGTCCAACTGCATTAGCATTCTAGCTGCTTTCCTAGAATGGAGAGAGTGTATCATCTCCTGGGCTAGCAAAATGTTGTCCAAAATCTGCCTGCCTTCCACATAGCCGGACTGTTCCTGCGAGATGATGCCCGGGAGGATCATTTTCAGCTTGTTGGCAATAACTTTTGATATGATCTTCTATATTACGTTGCAGAGGGCTATTGGTCTGAACTTTTCCGGAGTGTTGGCCTCCTCTACTTTGGGAAATAGAGCAATAAAAGTTGAATTGAGAGATTTGAGGATAGTTTTAGATCTTCTTGAATCCTCCACTATCTCCCAAATGTCGTTCTTGAAAATTTTCCAGCAGGCTTTGTAGAAATTGATGGTGAATCCATCTGGTCCCGGCGCTTTGTCATTAGGCATATTCCTGACTTCTTCCTCCACCTCTTCCATAGTGATCGTTTTCCTTAGGGACCAATTCTGCTCCTCTGTGATTGAGTTGGGAATGGCATTGGTTATTTCTTGAATGGCCGCCTCCCTATTGACCTCCGATTCTCGCGCTATGTTGCTGAAGTGATTTGAAAGTAGATTTGAGATATCCTTATGATTTCTGAGGATTTCTCCTTCACTGTTCTTCAGTTCTAGGATCTTGTTAACATTTCTGTAATCCATTGCTGATCTGTGAAAAAATTTAGTGTTTTGCTCTCCTTCCTTTAGCCATAGCACTCGAGATTTATGTTTCCATAAAGTCTCTTCCTGCTTGCATCTATTGTGCCATTGTTGAGTGAGCTCTTTCTCTTGTGCACATGAGTCCTCATCTCTTCTGCCTGCCATCCCATCCTTATGAATTTGTTCCAATTTTTGTTCTATGGTTGCTTTTTCCTGAAATATATTCCCAAAAACTGTTTTGTTCCAGTCTTTTAATTTCACTTTGATGTTTTTTAGTCGTTTTTGCAGATTGAACATTTTGGACCCTTCTTCAGCTAAGGGTTCAGCCCACCATTTTTCCACCATGGAGAGGAAATTGGGGTGTTCGATCCAAAACTTTTCGAATCGGAAGGGTTTGTTCGTGGGGGTTCCTGGAACCTCTACTATGAGAGAGATCGGCCAGTGGTCCGATCCTCCACTGGGAAGAATGCTTGACTCCACACTTTTTCCATCTAATAATAAATTCTCCGAGACAAGAAAGCGGTCCAGTCTTGAGGAGATCAAACTTTCACCTCCCCTTCTGTTCTTCCAGGTAAATTTACCTTGTTTGGGGTACACATCTACTAAGCTTGCATTGTCAATAAATTCTTTAAATTGTTCTCCATCCCTATTAAGCTTCCGGAGCCCTCCTTTTTTCTCCATGAGGGAGGTAATCATATTGAAATCCCCTCCCAGGATGAAGTTTGCTTCTGGGTGTCTATCCATAAGTTTTTTCAAGGAATCTAGGAAAACAAGTTTATCTTCTAACCTTTGAGGACTGTAGATATTGATGCAGAGGAAAGAGGAAGAGTTACCTGTAGGTTGCATCTCCATGGCCAAGTAGTTCTTGCTTGCTTCAGCTGCGACTACCTGATATCTTCTGGTGTCCCAGAAGGTTGCTAAACCTCCTTCGCGCCCTTTGCTTTCTATCTCTAGAACATCAAAATTTCTTCCTAATTTGACTCGTAGTTTTTCTGTGAGATCTTTGTTGCACTTTGTCTCTTGTAAAAACAGCATGTCTGGATTATTTTTTTCCATCTATCTCTTTAGAATTCTTTGTTTATTTTGGCTATTCATCCCCCTTGCGTTCCAGGATATAATCTTCATGATTAACTAGATTTTAGGAAGGACGGGTACTCACTTAACTGCTTTATCTGACCTGCATTGATCAAGATCTCCCCCAGCTCCTGCAATTTTTCTCCATTTGATTTGCGCCCTCTGCGGCATTTGTGTACTGACCCAGAGATTTTTCCTAGTGTTGTTTTGTGTTGAAGGTTGCCTCCTTTGATGACACCTAGTTTGTGCTTCTTTTTCTCCATTATGTCTTTTTGCCGTGCTATGAAGAGGTCCTTGACTGTTCTTATCTCTTCCTCCGAAACCGTTTCAATCCCGTTGGCTTTCCATTTGTCCACAAGAACTGCTAGATCTAAACCTGCCATTGCTAGTGTTTCATCTAGCTCCTGATCTTCACTTCCCGCTTCACTGGTTAACATCTCTGTTTCGTAGTCCGACTCCTCTATTCTGTCTTGCATTTGGACTTCATCGCTAGGATTTCCTATTTCTTTACCTTCCGCTGGGGGGTATTCTTGTCCTTCTTGCTCTGCTTCCTTATCAGTTGGGTTCTTTTTTTCCTCTGAGTCAGTCTCCAGGTCCAGATATTCAAAAGGATTGTTAAAGAGGTTTTTCCTTGTGTCTCCTTTGACATTCCTTCTTCTGTTGGCCCTTTGCCTGTACTTTGGGTTGATATAGTTGTTTTTGTCTTTGTTGTTCTGGGTTTTGTCTTCTTCTACTTCCTTTTTGTTCGAAGGACAGTCCCTCATCAGATGTCCATGCTCATGACACTTCCGACACCTGAAGGGTATTTGCTCATAATCTAACACTTGAAAATATTCCTCGTCCCTGTACTCCAGCCATACTCCTTCATGAAGTGCTCCAGATACATCCATTTCGACACAGATTCTTGCACAGGACGTGTATCTTTTCTGCAGGGTAGCTTCCGATGCTTTGACAAACTTTCCGAGCTTATCCCCTATTTGCTTCAAGGCATTCAACCCCTAGTAGTCGATCGGGAGAGAAAAGAGTCTTATCCATACCGGGACTCGAGTGAAAGATTCTTTTTCCGGGACAAAGTTTGGCTGCCAGGGTCTCATATATAAACCTGCTGATGCTAGAAAATACGGGCCACCCTCGAAAACCTTGTCTTTGTCTTCAATGCTAGTGAAGACGACAGTGAAAAAACCTCTTGCTCCTAGATGTAACTGCACATCTCCTTTAGGCTTCCACATCTGCCTTATCCATTGGCAGAGAGTCCTCTCCGTAGGCCAGATTCCCATGAATCTGCAGATGATGCCATGTTCATCCATGTGCTCCCTATAGGTTTGGATTTTCGGGTCAGAGATTGTCACCCATAAACTGTCAGTTTTCTTTGGCTTACAGGCACTGCTAGTGGCCTGATGTCTGTTGGGGGGCGCGTTGGCTTCCCCCTCCTTCTACAGTTGCTTCTTATTACTGTCTTTTTGTTCTTTGTCTGCTTGTGGTTCAGCTTCCTTCTTTCCTGAGGGCTGAGACTTCTCAGCGGTTTCATCTTGTCTGCTTCCCCTATCCTGCTCCTTTGAGAACCTGACTTCTGCAGAGAAAAGATTCTTGTCAGACATCATTGGTGTCTTCTCCTTTTTGTTTCTGCTGTTCAGCGGTGAGCTATTCTGACCCTCAATTCTGACTCCTTCCTTCATTTTCTGATGTCGTTTCTGCAGGATGACCTGTTTGAAAGTAGGGGTCCCACTGGACCCCTCTGCGCCCATCTAGTTCGACAGCAAACGCCCCTTTCGAAACAGTGCTGCCAGTCTGGATTTGTGGTTCTCTAGGCCTGTGATAGACGCTGCCCAGGTGGAACCCTAGATCATAACCTAAACCCTAACAGTCGCCATGAGAGCTCTCAAAATAAAAAATATGAATCCATTGTTGCACACTTTTCAACACCTTTGTCATTTCTATTTTCAGCCATTAGGTCAGTTGGAATGGGTTCTCCTTCTTCTTCTCCCCCTCTAGGCTCTTCAAAACTCTCTGGTTGCTCACCTAAGGGGTCCTCCAATTCATAGCCACCAAAGAAGAGGGAAGGTTTTTTGCTTGAAGTGGTGAAGGCATTTGGTATAAGCTTTCCTAAGTTATCCCTATTCCTACGAGGCATGAAAGAAGTGTTCTTGTTTTGTTTTGTTTTTAAAGCTTTACGACTAATTGCATAATTGAAGTGAAAAACTGAATGGAAACTAACTGTTGAATGAAATATCACTTATAGAATGGAAAGGAAAGCAAACCAACTTACAATTAATTTTGAAAAAATGAAGCTAATAACAGAATGGAAGAGATAATAAAGGGAAGAAAGAAAGCAGAAATCTCATCTACTCAGACACCTCCCCGACATCGTTGCCAAAAAGTAATGAGCACCAGTATTGCGGCAAGAATGCTACAACTCCTGGGGCTACCAACTTTACTTTATCAATCCGGGGTTTGTACAAACTTGGAGGTGACATAATTTATACACAAGTAGATGCAATGGGTCCACTCTTTGTCACTGCTAAGCTAGTGATAGACCACTAGCGTTTCTCAAACTAGCCTTCTATTGATTTAGAAGAAGTTTGATTATCAATGGAGAAAGGGGAATTTTACCCTAATTGAGAAAATTGAAATATTTCCAACTACAATAATGAAAGACCGAAATAAATGATTTAAACACACCACTCATCTATTTATTTGTTAAGGGATCTTGCTTGAAAAGGATTATAAGCTAACATATGTGTAATCCTAACTATTCCTAAGCATGCAATCTGAGATAATCAAACACTTTAATATTGTGCATACGAATGAACATAATAAACTTTTTCCCTTTTTGTCCTTTTTGTAAAGATATGAATGCTAATTCTTCTTGGTTGTACGGTAGGTGGGTTAGGTGTGGAGAGAGATGGTTGTGAAGGGTCAGATGGCTTGGGAGGCAAGCAGGGGTCTTATCCTATATTTCTAGATGAATTTTCCACAACACAACCTCAAAATAGATCACTACAGGCCATCCTACAGGATGTCCTAATGCACCTACAGGATGTCTTAATGCTCTTATAGGATCCGCTGTATTCCTAAAGGAACTGACTGAAAGCATGAGAAGTGATTTGAAAGGTGGTATAGGGCTTAGGAAAGGTGAATGATGGAAGAAATAAGTCAAGGGACTGGCTAGGACTTCCTCAGAACTGAAACCAAAGTTTGTAAGATGGTTGGATTTGCTCAACAAACATGGAAAGTGGTTCTTATGGAATGATAAATCAGTTTATGGACTTAGTACCTTTTTGTGAGCATGGATGGATGAGGTTAGGTGGTGGATACTGACATGATATCTTCCTACATTATTGAAACTCCTACAATACACACATCACTGGCATTTACCCATGAATCATGTCGAACAAGAAAGATTTCCAATCAACATAAGAAAATAGAATTCCATCATTTAGTTGCTTAGTTTATGCATGGAAATACTTGCATCATATTGTGAAACACCATGAGATCTAATAAAAAGCCGGAGATATTAGAAATAACAACTGAAAGCTATTCTTGAAAATTAGAAAGATGCTGACATATTATCAGAAAACCCTAAATTCCATAAGAAATCAGAATTCTGTATTTTTGGGTCTGAATAGGAGTATTTCCTCAAACCATGGTCCCTGAAGGGAGGAGTGAGTCAAGATCCACTTGCTATCAACCTTTTTTGCATTCCTTTATCTCTCTAAAGCTATTGCTAAAGGTATGCACAAATGGAAGCAAACTAATCAAATTCACCAGTACTTGCAATGAAATAATGCCAAAAAGCAATTCAATAATTAATCTATGAAATAACCTAAGCAACAAGTACAATAAGAGGAACCTCTGATACTAGGTTTGGGCCCTAACCCAGGATCTTCAACCCTCTGAGTCAACTCAGTGTTGGATCAAAGAAATGGTCATTCTCATTATCATATCAAAAACATTACATAATAGTGTTTTGCCACAATCATTGAACTTGAAAATGATTAGTGATCTTACATAAAAAAATATGAATCCTAATGAGGTTCTAGGCCTCCTTATTTATATAACTGAAGTCTCCAAAAACTTCCTTAAATCTAGGGATGCTTGGCTCCCAAACTCAAGATGAACTGGTTCTTAACTATCACTACTTAGTTTCCAATGATCTTCATGACTCGGCTTCCTCCAACTGTGAGCTAGTTTGATTTGATTGAGGGATCTTCGAATGAGTGCTGATTTAACGAGGAATATCAATCTCCTATAATATCTCCTTCTTGTCTCATTCAAGTTCCTGCACCTTAATTAGCCAAAATTGCCATGCTTTTCCCCCAAAATCTTGCAATCAATGCACATTAGACCACTAGACACAACATCTTAGTTTTTCTCATCTCATTAAGTAAAATATAATTAAAACATGTAAGGAATTATGAGAAGAGTTGATTTTAGTAAGCTTAGAGGTGTATTAAGTTCCATATAGCTACCCAATGATGAGCCTCATCACCTAGTCACACTCCTAAATTATCTAGGAGGTATGTGTTACACAATATTTTGTCACACCTCCCGCACTTCCCTGTGACATACCCCAAAGTGCCCAAAAAATGACCATAATGCACTATACTCATTCATATATGCAACTCAAATCCTCCCTCATACATTTATTTGAAAATTTCTTGAGCTTCCCCTAAAGTAAATAGCTCTTATACCCTAATTTAAGAATCATTGCTCTTATGAGAATTAAAACTGTGATGGTCACCTATTTTATTATACAAGACCTACGATGACATCACTTTGTTTACTTGTCTACCAACGATGATCCCAAAAAGGCAATTTTCCCAAAGAGGATGAGAAGCTTTGTGATCTAGAAGCTTCTAGAGAGGTGAGCTAGAGGTTGTTTGGCGTAGATGAGGTCGATTTCTCCCAACTTGACCTCTTGGTTTTATCCCTATGAGCTACCTCATTGAGATGAGGGCCTACTCCTATCTTGGGAGAGATCCTAACTCCCTTTCCCTACCCATATATTCATCCTCTCCCATTCGCAAATGGTTGGTCTATGTCTATTTTCACCCTTATGCTAAGATTGTTCTTACATGCTACTCATTTGACTTGGAGAAGGAGTGCTTGGAGAGCTTAGCTTAGACTTGAACATTCATTGAAGGAAAACCTATTAACATCAAGGCTTGACTGTATTCTTCCCCTTCTTTTCTATTAATATACAATTTCTGGTTCATTTTCCATTCATGTGTATGTTCATGTATCATCTATCTTAACATTCCTTGATTCGTTAATTAGGTTTCTTTTGAATATGTTATTTGTATTTTTATGCCTTGTTGTGTCTTGATCTCTTGTGCAGGTGCATAAAAATTGTGATCAATAGGAACGAGCTTGTGACACAAGTGATTTAAGGTCTTCAACAAAGGAAGATGTGATAGCGTCAAAATGACGTAGGCAATCTTCTTCGTCTCTCTTTTCAATTGTAACTTAGGAAAGTGTCCAGTAGATTTTAACATAGGTTTCTAGTCCCACTCATTGGGCTGGAGGAATTGTCTCCATTCACAGAGAGGATTTACCAAGACAATAAAATGGTGACTCCGGTGGGACTACAAAATCCTCTTTGCGGACAAAGATGATCCCTCTAGCCCAATGAGTGGGACTAGAAACCTACGTGACAATCTATAGGACACATTCCTAAGTTACAATTGAAAAGAGAGACGAAGAAGATGGCCTACCTCATTCTGATGCTATAACGTCTTCCTTTATTGAAGACCTTGAATCACTTGCATCACAGGCTTGTTCTTACTGATCACAACATTTATGCACCTGCACAAGAGATCAAGACACAACAAGGAATAAAAATAAAAATAACATATTGAAAAGAAACATATATAATTGATTAAGGAATGTTAAGATAGATGATACATGAACATACACATCAATGGAAAATGAACCAGCAGTTGTATATTAATTGAAAAGAAGGGGAAGAATACAACCAAGCCTTGACACTAATAGGTTCTCCTTGAATGAATGTCCAAGTCCAAGCTAAGCTCTCCAAGAGCTCGTTATCCAAGCTGAATCAGTAGCATATAGGCACAATCTTAGCATAAAGGTGCAAATATACATAGACAAACCATTTGGGAATGGGAGAGGATGAATATATAGGTTGTGAAAGGGAGTTAGGATCTCTCCAAATATAGGAGTAGGCCCTCATCTTAAGGAGGTAGCTCATAGGGATAAAACCAAGCGTCCAAGTTGGGAGAACTCGACCTCATCTATGGAAAACAACCTCCATCTCGTCACTCTAGAAGCATCTAGATCATGAAGCTTCTCATCCTCTTTGGGAAAATTACCTTTTTGGGATCATCGTGGGGAGACAAGTAAACAGAGCTATGTCATCATATGTCAAGTATAATATAATAGGTGACCATCATGGTTTTCAGTCTCATAAGAGCGATGATGCTAAAATTAGGGTTTAAGAGGTATTTCCTTGAGGGGAATCTCAAGGGAGGATCTGAGCTATATATATGAATGAGTACACTACATTATGGTCATGTTTTGGGCACTTCGGGGTATTTCACAGGGAAGTGCAGGAGGTGTGAAAAAATACTGTGTAACAGATGCCCCCGAAAGCATGAAGGTAGAACATGGAATGATGGCTGAGATGCTTTACGAGATCTTGCAAGGAAGAGAAAAAAAAAACTATCAAGAGACCTACAAATCAAGGACACATTTACATATATGATATCAAAACATGAATCCATGGTATGGACACTGTTATCACTCAGATTTTCCTAGAAGTTGTAAGAAGATGAAAGGGGTCCAAGGTAACCACAAACCAACTTTTGGGTACAGAATCTAGCCAATCTGTACCTAGAGAGGGCTCTCTCTAGGAGGTTTAGCTTTGTTTTATAAGGTTTTAGGCTAGTTATTAGAGCTTGGGATTTTGTTTGAATTTGTTGGTGAAATTCAATAGCAGAGGGGTAGAACTGAATAGTTTAGTCCATTGGGCTAATGGAGTCAAGAAAAATGGCTCAACTAGGTTTGGTTTCTCAGCAAAGGATGGCTTCACAGGGCAAGATAGCTAAATAGGGAGTAAATAGAGACTTAAAAAGATGGGATGGAATTAAAATGGATGAAGGTCAATTAAGAATCCTTCAACATATTTTAAGAGAAGAGAACTTGACTAATCACCAATAAAGGACAATTAAGAATTCTTTACTAAATGATTATAACATGAATTCACTAGGAAACAAAAGTAATTAAGAATTCACTGTTTATGCTAGTCTAGAAGAAAACATTGAGAATAAAAACGATTGAAGACAGATTGCACTCAAGCACTTTCTAAATTATTCTTTTTCATTTTAATATTCAGATATGGAACATGGTTGATATAATAAACTAGAAAACAATAGTACATGGGATATAAGATACTTATTTGTCTGGTGTTAAATACATGAATCCTGTGAAAAGTCCTTTACATCAATTCTTCATCCAACCAACCATGCAAAATTTTTCCAACAACACTTTAGTCCAAAATTATCAGTTTTATAGCAATGTCTAACAATCCACCCTCAATACTCTAAATGAGGGAGCATTTATACAAAAAATTTACAATAAAATATATCATAACAAAGTGAGATATATTCTAGGATGACTAATCATATTTTACATGAAAATAGGGCTAGATAGCCTTTGTAGATAATATATAGAGGCAACCAAATGGTTTGTTGTCCCTATTCTTGAGAGTGTGCTAGAGTTAGGCCCTATGATTTGGCATCTTTCTATCCTTGATGTAATTCTATGCTGGCTGCTATGTTTTTATCTTCTTACTGATACAATTCAACATGCTCTGATACTCTTTACCTGTTTGATCTCTGTTTACCCTCTCAACCATTTTTAACTGTAGTAAAACCAAAATTTACATTTTACCAAAGACAAATTACAAAATTTCTAACATTTCTTCCCACCATTTTGGCTATGGTATTCTGGTTTTTTGAAGCTTTTTGAGGGTTTCATCTGTTTCTTTGTACTTGAAGAAGGTAGGCTGAATTGGAAACAAGTGCTTTAGTTCATGCTCAATATAGAACAGGTTGTCTAGACTGTCATAGAGAACTCTGCCTATAGGCAGTGCCTTTAATCCTGATGCACTTGTTGATGAACTTGCTTGGTTGCCTAGATATTGGTTCAATTTGTCCACATAATCTATATGCCTCATTAATTTGTCATTAATAACTAAAGGACTAGGTAGCCCTTTACGCTGCAAAATGGAAAATTTCTCCATAAAAGCATTAATCTCTGCCTGCATGTCATGGCATCTTATTTCTAAATTTTGCATCAAAGTTCTTTTGGTTAATACCCTCTTGATTTCTAAAATGGTCCTTGTTACGTCTTCAATGCCAAGTTCTTCAAGCTGGTACTTATTCTTATTATTCAATGAGCCTGTTGGCTTCTTCAGGCATTCTTCCTAATTATGTTCTTGTCCTTTGAATTTATTCTTGGGCTACCTTTGCTAAATAAATCTGCTCAAAAATTATTTTGATTGATGGCCAAACATCATTTATTGACTGAGTCATATTGGCCCAAAGAATGTTTCTAATATATGCTAGAGGCTTGTCAAATGTAAGGTATTTTTCTAATGATTTTACCTTATTTTCTAATCCCTTAATCTCTCTTGTATTTTCTGCAACATTTATTTTTGAGAGATCATACCTCTGTCCTAAGTTGGCATATTGTTCTTGTACCTTTTTTAGCTCTGAAACTTGCAGTTTCATGTCCTCCATTGATTTTATTAGTTCCTTTGTGCTCAAATTGGTAGTACTATCCTATGTTGTCCCTATTGTTCCTGTTGTTTCCATACCTGTGACCACCTCTCTATGGCTGCTGGAATGTTTGGTGCCAGAGCTATTCCAAGGGTTGATGGGACTGCAGTCGAGACTACTGGTATCACATTGGGAGGCTGAGAGGTCAACTCTCCCTGCTTGTACTTCAATGATTTTTCTAGTTCTTGCTCAGTATCATTCAGTCGTTCATTAAGTTTTAAGAGTAAATCCATCAACTCTTCTTCAGATTTTTTCTTTATGATCTCAACAGTCTGTGGATGCCTTGAAGGAGGCAGCTTTAGCTACTTCCTTAAGGAAGCAATATTTCCATCTTTCTTTTTTATTAAGGCTTCTGTAGCCTTCACATATTTGGGATCATGACCCAATCCAATAATTATTTCTTCTAAAGATTTTATTTTGTTATCTTTAGCCTATGAGGAGGCTTTCTCCAGCTGTAGTTGGGCAGTTGTGTTATTCAAAGAATTTTCCAGCCTTTGTGCCATCATAGCCTTACTAGTCAAGATGGAATAAATCATCTCTCCAATTTGTTTGTGCAATTCAATTTGATCCAAAGGATGAATATCCTTTGCCATGACCTCAAAATTGGTTCTGAGATAGTCTGTTGTTGATTGAGGTTGTTTCACTTTAAGCTTGAAATAACTCATTATCATTTTACCTTCTTTGATGTCATAGGCTGACATCAATCTGTTTTGATTGGTGGGAGCAATTTAAATATTGGTTATAAACCTGGAGCCTTAATGGATCGTTTCTATCTTTTATTTCTATAAATGTCTTCTTGATATCTAAAGTGTCTTTTCTTGGTGGTCTGAAAGATGATATCTCTTCACTTTGTTGTCTTTCTAGCTCCTGTGTTTGTGAGCTAGTGGATGTTCCTCCCACTGGAAAAGTTTGATGGCTATCTACTCCTTCTCTCTGACTATCAGTAGTCTCTTCAACAAATTCTTCTTTTGAACGAGGATTTAGCCTTTGTCTTTTTGCACCAAGCTGTTCTGAAGGTCCACTGGCAGGGGTAGCTATTTCTCTGTCTCTCTTTTTATTTCTTTCCTCATTTAGAGGAGTTTGCAAGATTGGATGCTCTCCCACATTGGCTCGAGTGGGAGGAGTGTGCATTTGGGCCTACTCCTTGGAAGTTTCAGGTTGTTTAGACATTGTAGATTTTTTTGTGGCTTGAATACTAGTCTCTAGTTCCTTGCCTTTGGATGTTCCTGTGGCTGGTGTGCTGGTTTCTTGTGAATGTTGCTGAGAGGTTCCAGCTGTAGAGGCACTAATCCCTAATCTTTGTACCTGCCCAAAATAATCCAGGTCAAGTGTTTTCTCAATATCCCTCATAACATTCTCAATATTGACTTGTTCACTATCATTTTCTACTAGGGTCCCTTCCCTCCATTCATCCATATTTGCAAATTGTTCAATCTCTGGGATCCTATGGTGAATGTATGGTGACAACCCGTTCTTCATTCTTCTATCATAGATAAAGCTATTAGGGTCATATGGCATCCACCCAAAACTCTTGCGTAACTTTAGGTGATCTTCTAAAATTATCTCTGCTTCTCTCCATGCTTCCCTAGTGTTGCAGAGAAAAGGGCCTAACTGTTTTTTGATTTTGAGTTGAGCTTTCTTTTTGGCATTATAAAAAAGGACCAAGCCTGAATTTATCATTTGTCTAAAATATTCCAATGCAAACAGTTTCATTGGAACATTTATTTTGGTAACTTGAAAGGGTAGAGCTCGCACCCATATATCCTGATTTTTGTGTGGTTCTTGTATAGGTACTGTTAACACCTAAATCTGCCTTAGGCTAAAGGAAGGCAAAATTCAGGGTAACCACAAACTACGCTCAGTCTGGTAGCTAGCCCTACCAGAAAGGGAGAGGGCTCTCTTTGTGTCACGCTCAGTGAATGAATAAACGATATGGTTTGAGATAACTTACAATGAATATTGATTTTAGACTAGGTAAATAAATATGGAACCAAAAGGAAAATTTTGATAAATGACTGAGTTTCTGGGATGTATGGGACCAACGAACAACAATGAGCAGAGAATTTAACACAAAGGCACATATTACTACGTGAGGTAAGACAGGAAGAAATTCTAGCAATTAAATTTGAAATAATGCGAAATGGAAAGATTGTTTAGGAGGGTGAAAAGGGTATAAACACCATGAATCCTTTTCAACAAAAGAAGAACACAAAACGTGAAACTTTCCCACAGGCAGAGGAATAAACATGAATTCTACCTTATCTTACTTAGAAAATTTCATTGGAAATGAATATGAATGAACCGTGAAACATAATGAAATACATATGAAACATAAAGAGAAAAAATTTGCTACACTCACACCACATGAATCTCATCAACCAGAGCCGCTACCTTTCATTAATTCTCTGTCAAAATATACAATGAAGAACTGAGTTTCTCTCCCACAGTATCCCAGAAATTACAACCCACCCTTTGCAAATAGTTTTGCATACAATAAATAGACTATGCCATTGGGAAATAGAGCAACCTAGAGTTGGGGAGTTTTTCAAATCGTTACAAACTGGAAATGGAAAACCAACCATTAGTGACAGGTGCAGCATTACAAAAATGACAAATAGCTTGGGTGACTGCTCGCCTTCCTTTGCCACTTGGATAGAAGCCAACCTTTCGTGAAAATATTCTTTAAACTTTTCCTTAGGTGCCGAAAAAAATGTAGTGTAAATGAGCGGGCCCACTTGGAGAAATTTGCGAATCGAAATGTCACGGAGTAGAAGTGATTTTGGCCTTTGGGTCTATGTGCGCCGCGCCCAAAACTATATGCACTGCGCCATTTTGGAGGTGAGTTTGAGGTACCTGTCGAAGTCCAAATTGTGCCCAAGTGTGCTTGTTGGAAAGCCTTGCCTGTCTACTTTCCAACCCAAGTGGAATTTCTGAATTTGGTTCTCATTTTCCCCTCCAACACTTCAATCTCCCAAGAATGCTTCCTGTGTGTCAAAATAGGGGCAAAGAGGTCATTTTTTGAGTGTTTTTTACCTCCTGGGGAATCAAAACTTGCCCAAAATTCTTGGCCATGCACCAGCAGTCATGATGTTTCATGCTGAATCCAAAAATGCAAACCATTTTTGATTTGGAACTCACAATCCTAAGCGCCGTGCCAGTGGCATGGCGCACAGGGTGAAAAACCCTATTTTGTGCCCAAAAATTTGTCATGTGACCAAAATTCCCCCAAAGTTTTTGAAATTTGGGTTGGAGGTTCCCTATGAAGTGCTATGCTGGGCTATAGAGGCTTCAGCCAAGACTCGGAGCCGATATTACTCTTTTTGCCTCTTTTGTCTTTGTGTCGCTCTCCTCAATTTTGCCTTCAAACTCCTTATCCGAGCCTTTGAACTCATGTTCCGTGCCCTGTAGTGATAAACCATCTGCCTCAATATGGTTTTTTCCTTGTCGGCATTCTCTAACAGTCTCTCAAGGTGGATGTTGATCCGCTCGAGCCAAGACTCTCAGTCATTGTTAATCTCTTGCTCTAATGGAGTGAGCTCAATCCTCCTATGTTGCGCAGCTTGGCAATTCTCGCGGACGTTTTGCAGCTCCATGATCTCATGCTGGTCTTCGAGCTGTTTTTTCCCCTGCTCCAAATACCTCGTCATCCATTTAGCCCTCTCCAAATTGAGTGACAAGTCTTGGATCTACGTTTGGTGCTCCTCGATGGTTCTCCTAAGTTTGGCACTCTCCACATATGTATCATCATCATGAATGAGGATGAAGTCGGACTCTCATTCACTTGATGGCCCCTCATCATGCATGGGCTTCTTGCCCCTGTCCTATACCTGTGTTGCCAATTCGGAAGCGAGGCCCCTTCCACCCCGGGTGGAGATAACACTTGCTTTGCTACTGCGAACAAATGTCTATTGCCTCTCTGATAGGTGATGAATACCGGCATAGTAGTGGTCTCATGGCGCTCATATTGATGAGAATGACCACCTATCTCATGTTCAACCTCTGATAATACCTGTGAAGTGCCGAAGAGGTCACGAGAGATGAAGTCATCCCAAGTAATGCCCTGTAATCCCAGCTAATGAACTATCAAAATCTTAATAAGAGCAAAGTGATAAACACTGTTAAGTTGCTGCTGAGGGGTCTTGTGCTACATGAAGGTGTTCATCCTCTCTATGTTCATGCAAATGAAATATGGGATGTTCATCATCCATACCCTGGTAAAGTGCATGAGCAACCTGATGTGATAGGCATATAGACGAGAGAACCTCCCCTCACAGCTGAAATACTTCATGACAAACTTCATGAGTGGGGCATATTCATCTTTGAAATATCGGAATGGAAAGACTCTTTGGAGTTGCCTCAAGAAACTTCCCATAATGTAAGGCTCATAATGCTGCCGATAAACCTTCTGTTTCTTGTGCCATGGTTCTTCAACATTTGGTATGCCGGTTGCTAATGAGACAGCTTCAGGTGTCAGTGTGAAGGTAACACCGGCCAAGATAGAGTGATCTCCATGTAGGTGAAGCAAAAAAAGACGAGCCAAATCATGATGAAATCAAACACTAGCCACCTTTTCACAAAACTCCAAACATGACAGATGTTGGAAACATGACATAGCAAGAGGGCAGGCCTCCACTTCTGTGAGGGTGGTTGGCTCATCCCTAACATGTTTGCTACTTTTGTGATGTCTCCGGGGAGCCTGTTCTTCTGAGGATGAATCACTTTGGGTCTCCATCAAAGCCCAGAATCTACAAACACTACCATGCATATAAGAAATGCATCTCAAATCTCTGTCCAAATAAAGCTCAATTCTAGGAAATTTCAACAAACAACATTGTAAGTTTTTAATGTCGCTCGTTTAAAGATATATACTCCCTTTCATGGACAAGGTAACTGACGGATTAGATTCTGCCATAATTTGACTTCTCTGACCAAAATTATATGCATCCATTTGTATAGCGAAACAATTTTCTTGCCAGAACACTATTGTGGTGGTATATACTCGACTGGTCTCTTTCCAACCAAGATGAGCTTTTACTAACTTAGTATTAGAAAGAATAAAGAAAGAGCAACCGCATTAAAATAGAGGATAATCTTGATGGAAAGCTAACCAGAATCCCCACTTTCTCGTATGATACTAGATGAGTCCAACCAATCTCCTCAATCAAGGACAGCCGAAAGTCATAAAGCTTTTTCTCTGGGGGCCTAGAATCATCTTGAATAAGATCATTTAATACCTTGAGAGCGGATCCAAGATGCTTGCAATGCCTCTCACGTACCACTATCAACAAGCCATATTTATGAGAAGTTGCATCTGCCCATTTGCGAAACTCTGCATAGTTCTCTTCAAACAAATCCATTTTGTCATCTACTGCCAAGGGAGTGTCGCTTTGACTTGGGAAATCATTCAAATCTCTTATTAAACTAAAGTTTCACTCCATAACACCACATAAATTAATATAATCTTAGATCGACTTTAAACCCCAAATCCTACTGTATCAAAATCGAATGCGAAATATTTACAGCATTCTACTTTACACAATATGCTCGGCGCTTCAATCAACCCAATGCATTTCCATCACATAGATCTATACAAATTGTCATTCGATTTACACACAACATAATTGCATTCATAAAGTTCAGGAAAACAAAACAGAGCCTCGCCTTGGCAAACTGCTCCAAGGAAAGAACACTGTTACACACGCTCACCCGCATACATTGCCATCTCCAAGGATTACCACGCCTCCAGCCACTTACGCAATTGAAATTATAGTTGTCACAGCCACGATTTATAATTTGAGCACATAATAACAGGTTTATGCCATTCAGCTTGGCATGGCTTCAACATTCGATTTAACCCAGAGGCTACGCATTGTAATGCCACTCTGTAAAATCTCTTACAGACAATTCCATAGTCTCTGGCGCCGGTATATGGACAAACAGTGATAATAAATTTGCAGGTATATCATTCAATTATAAAACAGAGGTAATAATCTTGGAGAATCAGAGGCATGTGCGCAACCATAAATTAAAGATGTATGTCGTCACGCAAGAAAACTAATTCAATTATGAACGCACAATGACTGCGCATGAGGGACCAAAACGAACCATTCCAACACACACTTTTATTCCACACTTTTTCATATGAGTATATACATTACACAAAGGCTTTACATTCATGGCCAGATATTCCAGGTCGATGGCCTTTTTTTTACAATTGCCCAAGGCTCCCAAGCGGAAACCCTCACACCTCTCCAATCTGAGCTCTCGCTCCTCTCTAACAAGATCTATATATAGACTTCCCCTTCCAAAACGACTATTTATCAGTCCTCCTAATATTGCTAACATAAATTTCCTATTCCCCTAAAGATCTTAATAGAATATCCTATCCCATAACTCTCGCTACACCTATCTAACCAATCTTATCCCTATCTCTAAAATAAGACAATCTTTTATTTATTACAAACACAAATAATAATAAATTGTTTGAGAAGTTTTATCCTTCTTAGTAATCCCGAATTCGACCAAACAGTTAATGAATTTTACTGTGATTAGCCACAACATGTGGAAAATCGTCCACATTGCTGGCTAATGCCGATGCTCCTGCATCAGACTCCCGAAGTTTAAATTAACCATGATCTCCTGATCATGCAATTTTGTTCCATGTCCTCCTAGATCCCATACTTGTCTTCTGGAACAGAGAATTTCTTTTCCTTTCATTTGACTTCTCAACTGAGTCAAATGTTTCTCAGCACCTGCAACAATACCTGCATTCACCAATAAATTGTTAGTTTTAAAAAAATAGGACCTTTCGGTCTCTTTTGATGCTTCAGGCATCAATCTCCCATCATTGACTTTCTGGACTTCAATAGATCTTGTTTCGAATTGTTGGCCGCTTTCGCCTTCATCCTGCTGATTCACGGTTTCCTTAATGTCCCTACAGACCCAACTTCCTTGTGGATTTTGATCTTCCATTTCTCTACCAAATAACTTCTGCTCTATTCCTCTGATTTCGACATCATATCTATCAATGTCGTTTTCTGTGCCTACAGTTACATCATTATTTGAAAATTTATAACATTCATTCAACTCCATAAATGTTAAAAATATTTCATTTCTATCATGCACAGTAACAGTAATTTCTCCTGGATCAGATTCAACAGGTTTTCCTCCTCCATCAAGTTCCTTTAGCCACCGTTCCAAACACTCGATTTCCATCTGAAATATTTTTAGCACTTCATCACTACCTTTACTCTGGTAATCTTCCTGAGTTATCTTGGTTTCAACATCATTACATCGAAAACTTTCATCAACAATTTCATTAAACAAATACATTTGTTTACCTCAAAATTTTTCTTCGGCGTTTCCACTTTTCTCCTGTTCCATAACAGTTTTGAATTGCTGTCTTACTCCCAACAAGACTTCATTTATGATTTCTTCTTGTTGTGATAAATCATTACCTTCCTTTTCTGAAAGGAATTTTCTACCAGACTTTACCTCAAAAGTTTCATTCTCCTTTGTGACAGTTCCATCAGACTGCTCACCATCTTTTTCACATTCTGCAAACATACATAAACTGTCAGAAAAATTGCAAGACTGCATAGTCTCATCTGCTTTTCTCACCAACACATATTCAGATGTTTCTGAACTATCCAAATAGTTCATGAGATCCTCCTCTTTGATCTCTTTACCCAGACTTTCACCCTGTTCTGGGTCACAAATGGAAACATCCAACTCAGACTCTCTGAGTTCTCCACAACTCAACATCTGCTCGAGCTTCCTTAGCTCTTCTGCCAACTGTATGTTTATCAGCCTTTTCCTCTTTGCGTGTAGCTTCTGCCACTTCATCCTCTTTCTCATGGTCCAACCATGTGTCCGATTTTTCACATTTTCCTGCAACAACTCCATTAACAATTCAAGGTGAATTGTTATTTCAACTTTCTCCCGCTCGTACTCTTCATCCGTCAACTGCTCACATATGCCATTTACCTTGGCATTTTCCCTCTTCCTTCCTCTGTTGAGGTCTTTTCCAGAACCTCTGAAATGACTATCAGCAGTCATCTTCATCAGTTTCACAATCCGCCATTCACTCACCACATGCAATTAACTAAATTAAAAAAACTTGAATCCTCTCCCAAAGCCATTCAACAAAACCTTATGTTTTCATTCAGAAAATAAATATTCTTCAATCTCAACAGAGCCAGGCTCTGATACCAAAAATGATGACCATAACCCGTCAAAGCCCAGAATCTACAAACACTACCATGCATATAAGAAATGCATCTCAAATCTCTGTCCAAATAAAGCTCAATTTTAGGCAATTTCAACAAACATCATTGTAAGTTTTTAATGTCACTCGTTTAAAGATATATACTCCCTTTCATGGACAAGGTAACCAACGGATTAGATTCTGCCATAATTTGACTTCTCTAACCAAAATTATATGATCCATTTGTATACCGAAACAATCTTCTTGCCAGAACACTATTGTGGTGGTATATATTCGACTGGTCTCTTTCCAACCAAGATGAGCTTTTACTAACTTAGTATTAGCAAGAATAAAGAAAGATAAACCACATTAAAATAGAGGATAATATTGATGGAAAGCTAACCAGAATCCCCACTTTCTCGTATGATACTAGATGAGTCCAACCAATCTCCTCAATCAAGGACAGCCGTAAGTCATAAAGCTTTTTCTCTGGGGGCCTAGAATCATCTTGAATAAGATCATTTAATACCTTGAGAGCGGATCCAAGATGCTTGCAATGCCTCTCACATACCACTGTCAACAAGCCATATTTATGAGAAGTTGCATCTGCCCATTTGCGAAACTCTGCATAGTTCTCTTCAAACAAATCCCTTTTGTCATCTACTACCAAGGCAGTGTCGCTTTGACTTGGGAAATCATTCAAATCGACTCTTATTAAACTCAAGTTTCACTCCATAACACCACAGAATGTAATATAATCTTAGATCGACTTTAAACCCCAAATCCTACTGTATCAAAATCGAATGTGAAATATTTACAGCATTCTACTTTACACAATATGCTCGGCGCTTCAATCAACCCAATGCATTTCCATCACATAGATCTATACAAATTGTCATTCGATTTACACACAACATAATTGCATTCATAAAGTTCAGGAAAACAAAACAGAGCCTCGCCTTGGCAAACTTCTCCAAGGAAAGAACACTGTTACACACGCTCACCCACATACATTGCCATCTCCAAGGATTACCACGCCTCCAGCCACTTACGCAATTGAAATTATAGTTGTCACAACCACGATTTATAATTTGAGCACATAATAACAGGTTTATGCCATTCAGCTTGGCATGGCTTCAACATTCGATTTAACCCAGAGGCTACGCATTGTAATGCCACTCTGTAAAATCTCTTACAGACAATTCCAAAGTCTCTGGCGCCGGTATATGGATAAACAGTGATAAACAGAGGTAATAATCTTGGAGAACCAGAGGCATGTGCGCAACCATAAATTAAAGATGTATGTCATCACGCAAGAAAACTAATTCAATTATGAACGCACAATGACTGCGCATGAGGGACCAAAACGAACCATTCCAACACACACTTTTATTCCACACTTTTTCATATGAGTATATACATTACACAGAGGCTTTACATTCATGGCCAGATATTCCAGGTCGATGGCCTTTTTTTTACAATTGCCCAAGGCTCCCAAGCGGAAACCCTCACACCTCTCCAATCTGAGCTCTCGCTCCTCTCTAACAAGATCTATATATAGACTTTCCCTTCCAAAACGACTATCTATCAGTCCTCCTAGTATTGCTAACAGAAATTTCCTATTCCCCTAAAGATCTTAATAGAATATCCTATCCCATAACTCTCGCTACACCTATCTAACCAATCTTATCCCTATCTCTAAAATAAGACAATTTTTTATTTATTACAAACATAAATAATAATAAACTGTTTGAGAAGTTTTATCCTTCTCAGTAATCCCGAATTCGACCAAACAGTTAATGAATTTTACTGTGATTAGCCACAACATGTGGACAATCCTCCACATTGCTGGCTAATGCCGATGCTCCTACATCAGACTCCCGAAGTTTAAATTAACCATGATCTCCTGATCATGCACTTTTGTTCCATGTCCTCCTGGATCCCATACTTTTCTTCTGGAACATAGAATTTCTTTTCCTTTCATTTGACTGCGCAACTGAGTCAAATGTTTCTCAGCTCCTGCGACAATACCTGCATTCACCAATAAATTGTTAGTTTTAAAAAAAGAGGACCTTTCGGTCTCTTTTGATGCTTCAGGAATCAATCTCCCATCATTGACTTTTTGGACTTCAATAGATCTTGTTTCGAATTGTTGGCCGCTTTCGCCTTCATCCTGCTTATTCACGGCTTCCTTAATGTCCCTACAGACCCAACTTCCTTGTAGATTTTGATCTTCCATTTCACTGCCAAATAACTTCTGCTCGATTCCTCTGATTTCGACATCATATCTGTCAATGTCGTTTTCTGTGCCTACAGTTACATCATTATTTGAAAATTTATAACATTCATTCAACTCCATAAATGTTAAAAATATTTCATTTCTATCATGCACAGTAACAGTAATTTCTCCTAGATCAGATTCAACAGGTTTTCCTCCTCCATCAGGTTCCTTTAGCCACCGTTCCAAAAACTCGATTTCCCTCTGAAATCTTTTTAGCACTTCGTCACTACCTTTACTCTGGTAATATTCCTGAGTTATCTTGGTTTCAAAATCATTACATCGAAAACTTTCATCAGCAATTTCATTAAACAAATACATTTGTTTACCTCGGAATTTTTCTTCGGCGTTTCCACTTTTCTCCTGTTCCATAACAGTTTTGAATTGCTGTCTTACTCCCAACAAGACTTCATTTATGATTTCTTCCTGTTGTGATAAATCGTTACCTTCCTTTTCTGAAAGGAATTTTCTACTAGACTTTACCTCAAAAGTTTCATTCTCCTTTGTGACAGTTCCATCAGACTGCTCACCATCTTTTGCACATTCTGCAAACATACATAAACTGTGAGAAAAATTGCAAGATTGCATAGCCTCATCTGCTTTTCTCGCCAACACATCTTCAGATGTTTCTGAACTATCCAAATAGTTCATGAGATCCTCCTCTTTGATCTCTTTACCCAGACTTTCACCCTGTTCTGGGTCACAAATGGAAACATCCAACTCAGACTCTCTGAGTTCTCCACAACTCAACATCTGCTAGAGCTTCCTTAGCTCTTCTGCCAACTGTATGTTTATCAGCCTTTTCCTCTTTGCGTGTAGCTTCTGCCACTTCATCCTCTTTCTCATGATCCAACCATGTGTCTGATTTTTCACATTTTCCTGCAACAACTCCATTAACAATTCAAGGTGAATTGTTATTTCAACTTTCTCCCGCTCATACTCTTCATCCGTCAACTGCTCACATATGCCTCTTACCTTGGCATTTTCCCTCTTCCTTCCTCTGTTGAGGTCTTTTCCAGAACCTCTGAAATGACTATCAGCAGTCATCTTTATTAGTTTCACAATCCGCCATTCACTCACCACATGCAATTAACTAAATTAAAAAAAACTTGAATCCTCTCCCAGAGCCATTCAACAAAACCTTCTGTCTTCATTCAGAAAATAAATATTCTTCAATCTCAACAGAGCCAGGCTCTGATACCAAAAATGATGCAGGAAGGAGCCTGCTAATACCAGGATCTTAAATACCTGTTGCCTATTAAATGCCAACATACAACAAGGCTATACAATCCAGAACGCTTCTTAGATTCCCGACTTCATTATTTGATTCATTATATGAATTCAAAAGACCATTAGTGGGAATAACCCATACCTGGGCTATGCAGCGTTAAGCCAATTGCATCGATTTCATATTGACTGTAATTTAAATTAAATTGGCTGGGATATTTTAATTAGCAGTTCCAACGAACAAACACATGCGCTATTATCAAAACGAGCCCAGTTTTCTTTTTATAAATATCCACGGATTCTACAACCTGATTAACCATAAAAGCACTGTGACAAACTCATACTTCCGCAATCCAATTCACTCACAGATCGACTGAATTTGAATGTATACGCTTAAGTTGTTTTGTTGTTGCACAGTACCTCCCTTGTCTCTGCTCAGGACTGCAATCATTCCATTCTGTAAAACGTTAACACATTATTAATATCAACAAATACAACAGTTGTTTAGATTTCCAAAAATGATTTCACCATTCCAGAAAGTGAAATTGCCAAAGCCGTGGATCAATCTCCTCTTCATTGATATCTGAACCCATCCTTTCTCTGAGACATCGATTTTCTACGTCCTCTGTTCAAATGTTAACTTGGACTTTGCGCTAGCCTGTTTTGTTCACCTCTGTAAGTCGATCACATCCAAGCCTGCAACCGAAATTATAGATGTCACAGCCACGCATGTAGGAAGGCGCAGTTCTTCAAGGAGAAATCGCTGGGTATATACGCCCACTTACTTGAAACCTGTTATCCCTTAACAGTAATTTTATCAACACACATACATGCGTTCAAACCAGTGATCGTTGATTACTCTATTACATGATGGACAGCTTAAACATAACTGAGATGGGATTCAAGAAATTTGTGAAGACAACATTCAATTCAAGGCGGGATATCCTCAGGAAAACCCACCTGCGATCTATCATAACACGAGAGCCAAGCGGATTAACAATTAACAATTGACATTTAACAAAGCGCTGGCTATATACCTCTGGCTATATGTATCACTGCTTCCAACGATTACCACACCTGACATACGCATGGTCAACGCATTATATCCGCAGAAGTCTTTGATGTGTCGACAGTCTCGCGGTTTGTCGATGGCTCAACCATGAACAGCGCTTCTTTAAAGGCTTTAAAATTCACATACAATCCAACGAACCGTGAACTACTTAATGTAACCAAGAATATTTATGCACCACATAAAATAAAGACTGTCAAAATCATATCCATGCAGTCATAGTTATATTCACATAAACAAAGATTCATACAACAGTGAAATCCGTGGCCAGATATTCCAGGTCGATAGCCTTTTTACAATCGCCCAAGGCTCCCAAGCGGAAACCCTCTCCAATCTGAGCTTTCGCTTCTCCTAACAAGATCTATATATAGACTTCCTCTTCCAAACGACCATCTATCAGTCCTCCTAATATTGCTAACAGAAATTTCATATTCCATAACTCTCACTACACCTATTTAACCAATCTTATCCCTTTCTAAAATAAGACAATCTTTTATTTATTACAAATATAAATAATAACAAACTATTTAGGGAGTTTTATCCCTCTCAATAACCCTAAATTCGACCCAACAGTTAATGAAATTTACTGTGATTAGCCACAACATGTGGACAATCCTCCACATTGCTGGCTAATGCCGATGCTCCTGCATCAACAGGTTTTACAGATTTTGATTGGGGTGGCAATGAGACCGATGGAAGAAGCACTACTGGTGGATGTTTTTAGTTTGGGGTCAACGATGATTCCATGGATGAGTAGAAAACAAGATCATGTGGATTTAAGTAGTGTTGAAGCTGAGTATGTGGTTGCATGTGAAGTAGGAAAGGAGGTTGTATGGTTAAGGAAGTGTTGTAGCGGCTACAACCACCCTCCAAAAAATTTCCTATGCTCTGATTTTGGAGCCTTCCTTACTATCCACAACAACTCATCTCGCACTGATCCAGGTACTCATGCTTCAACTGCGACTGATCTTTTCATTTCTTCTTGTGTTTGCTTACTTAGTTGATTCATCTAAGTCACAAGTTGATCTCCCAACTTGGTCTCACAGCACAGCAATTCTGGGCTTGTCTCCATAAACTGTGCAATCCTTGAGGGAGAGTAGCCTTGATGATGGGAATTGCAAAGTCCTGACTGTTGGTGAGCCTTGAGCTCAGAAAATGCGCATTCATGGGAGGTAGCCCAGCACTGAGCCCTGAAATTGTGCAACCCTCACTGACCTCAGAAATTGTGCAGTGCACTAAGCCGCAGAGTTGCCCAGTTCCCAAAACTGTGCAGTCTTTCCCGATACTCTGCATAGCAACTTTCCCCATAAAAAGAAAAAAAATAAAAATGCGAAAATCATCCCTAAAAAATAGGAATCTATTTTTAGTATCCCAAAGGAGGCACTTGCATTATTTTTATAAAATTCCGCTAAGTGTCTCCTTTTCCTTGATTTTAGGCATGCGCATCGTAAACCTTAATTTGTCCAAATCTATTTAATCAAAGCTTCTAGAACTCATTCTCACATTCAATTTTGGATATCTATCATTTCAAGGAGATCAAGGAATCTTCGGTATACTCGTCGTCGCTTTTCCTGGTGAGTTTTGCTTTTGTCATCTTTTGCCATTTTTTCTGTTATTTTTTGTTGTTTGGCTTGTGTGAGTGTTGTTTCACTTGTTTCTCTTCATGGTTGTTGGCATTTGGACTTGTTTTAACTTGTAGAAGTATTATTTTAAGTTTTAGATCACCTTTCCCAAGTGTTTCATTAGTTTTCCATTTTTTGCACCAATGCTCGTCGTTGTGGCGACTCTCCTCACATACTTCGTTTTCCTTTTATTTGATCAATTGTTGCACTTGATTTACATGCATTTATCTACAATTAGTTATATGTTCACTCATCTTCACACTATCTCTCAGATCTGCTAGATTTCCACACTTCTCTTGGGCATATTTGGGTTTCCCTTGGCCAGATTTCACTTTACCTAGCTGGCACTGCGCAATCCTGAGGCTCAAGCCACAAGCTTGGCCTCTAGACTTTCGTAGTCTGCATTCCAAGATGGCTCCAACTGCACACTGTACAGTTCTAGGAGCCATCTTCTCAGCTTGGCCACTGAGACTGCGCAATGTGTAGTCTCTCTCATGCCTTTGCCCAAGCTGAACTATGCATTACACAGTTTCAACCATTAGACTTCCACCTTGGCTGCTAGGACTGCGCAATGTGCCATTCCCACGAGAAGCCAGTCCCACCTATCAAGAGAAAATTGTGCAATACTTCCCATCTAGTTCTTAGTTTGCTACTTGAACTTTCCTTGTAAGTTGGTTTTCATAAAATTGACATTTTCCTACCATGAGTGTCCTTTCTATCCCACAGGTACAACAGTTGTTGATCAACTCTCCAAAAGTCATTGTTACCATGGAATTTAAGAGAGTTGCATCAAAGGAAACCACTGAGAGAATTACTAGGGACGCAGTTGAGAAAACATCAGTTGATTTTTTGGTGTATGCAGATACTCAGTGGTTTATAGAGAAGGGATCGTCACTAATATGGCAGCAGATTAAAGATTATTTTTTAAAAGACTTTGAGGCAGACTTAGAGGACTGGCACGTTTATCTCATCATCTAGCAGTTAGGGATGTATGAGGTTGCATGCACGTATCCCACCTTCACATGTATAGATATCATCAGCTGGATTGTCTCTCACATAGATGAGAATACTATGAAATTGAGCAGTGCCAACGATCAAAAGCTTTCCACCTTCCTGGAAGAATATTTTCAGCAGGTGTATCACTTGCCCAAGCCAGTAGAATGCATGGACTCACTCTTCTATGCCACCCACAATTGTGTGAACATAAGAGACATTGTCAAATGCTGGGTGAAAGAGCCATCGAATTTTCGACAGACACCCACCCATGTGTACAAGACAAAGTCCCTCAAGAAGGCTTACGAACTCTTGGTTATCCTTGCTTGCAGAACCTATGGTTAAGAGAGAACTGAAACCTTTCCTAAAGGGTGGGAAGTCTTATTGGACCATTTGGTGAACGATGGGAGGTCATTCAACTAGTCTGATCTATTGGCTCAACAATTAAAGGCGTATGTGGCACAGGCTCAGAATCCGCCCAAGGGGGAGGGATCAAGGTTCTATATGTCTGCATAGTTGTTGGATGCAATGAACATCTATTGCAAGTTTCTTTCAGAATGTAGCTATCGAGGAGTAATGGAACAGTTTACTGACCACTTTATCATCATGTTGTACAAGCTTATCTTTGAACAAGATCCACCTTGCATGTCACGAGAAGTAATGGAGGTGATGGTAGACATTTCATATTGGTATGCCTCACCATGTGGAACCTTCATTAGAGTGTTTGGTAGAGAGAAGCCTCTACATGTCTTATCAAGGTATGCCACCAACAAACTGATCGTGCAAGAAGTATCATACCATCTTGCTATAGAGTTGTCAACAACACTGCACAAGAAGAAGAAAGCACCATGGCCCACTCTTCCTTTACAGATTAGATTATACGAGATAAAGAACTTGAAATTCACAAATGTTGAGGCTAAGGAGATAGTGAGATTTGAATTAGGCACTAAGGAATTTAATATGTATGATCCCAATAGTATTTGCAAGGACCATTGTATGAGAGTTTAATTTACGTGGATCAACAAGACATTTCATTGGCCACGGGAGGATCCTTGGAGGCACTGCTACAATGCCTCCATACTCATTGAGTTGTTCAATATAGCAAGGACTTCACAGGCTACTCCACAGACAACGGAAACTCCGGAAGCAATAGCAGCAGAAGAAATCAATCTCGTGTAGGACAAGGGAAAGAGGAAGATTGCTAACAGTCTAGATTGAGAGCAAAGATGGAAAATGAAAGCAGATCCTCTTATTGAGAAATCATCTTTGGCAGCGAAAGATAAGAGGAAGTAAAGGATGCAGAGAGTGTAGCGGAGGAAGAGAGAAAAGAAGAGGCTACAGGAATATGAAACTGAAGCTACAAGAGACAGAGAAGAAGTTGAAGGAAGAATAGGAGTTGAGGAGGAGAGAATGAGAAGAGAAGCAAGAGAAGGAAGAAGAACAAAAGAAAGGTGTTGTGACAAAGGAAGCAACATCGATACATATTGAATAACAGGGGCAGGAACAACCAGCAGCTGAGGAGAAAGGTGAATAGATGCAGGATCTTGAGCTTGCTCAACATATTGAGCCATGGATCGAAGTGATAGACATGGATTTGGAACAAGAGTCATAGCATAAAGATGTTGATATGAATCCGAGAGCACCACAGGTCATCCCTCAGTATCCACCACCTCCAGCAGTAGAGCCAACCCTGAGCGAGCAAGGAGATGTTGTTCTCCTTGATGATGATCTAGTTATGGATGTGTATAATCTATCATTCAATGAGTTCCAAAAGAGGATTCTACAAGCATAGAAAAAACACTTTCAGAATGAGCATGCATCACCTACATTCATTAAAGAACTGGTGATAGTTTTAGACACTAGGAAGCATCCAAATGTCATTATCGAAGCTTGGCACCAATATGTGACCGAAAAGCAATGGAGGTTGTTGAGCTAGACTTCTCCCAAACTCTAGCATCATAATGTTGTGTATTGTTAGGATGTCAAGTTGTCTCTACCCTATTTTTTCTTATATGGTTACAAGTGTAAAAATGAAATATTATTTGTAATTATGTTGTAAGTGAAACTCCAAGTGTCAATATCGAAATATGAAAAGTCACCATGTAATGTAATGTGTTATTTTGTGAAGAAGTTAAAGAGTCATGAGAGTAGTCCAAAGGTCACAAAGGGGACTTGAAGGGTCACCCCCCTCTTGTTATAAATAGAACCTTAGAACTCATGTAACAGGCTTTTGGGTGATCAGGTGCTCAAAATTAGGCTCAAAAATCAAAGTGTCATAACATTGATAAAGTTAGATTCATATTGAAGAGCTCGTCATTCTGATTCCAACGGTGTGAACGACACTCAAATCCAAGCTCATATGCAGAAGTTAGAGCAAGTCAAAGTTTAGGTTTGACTTGAGCACATGGCAGGATTAGATGATATGGCAAGGCCCTTCAGCAAATGAGGAGGTGCCAAGTGGTAGGCCACCATTGGCCCCAGCATATCACAAAACGTAATCACAGGCAGATTGGCGTTAAAAATCAGCCCATGAGTAGGGAAGGGTTGCGATGCGATAAGGCTGGCTGGAAGGCATTCAAGAATGTGCCAGAGGTGTGATGCGATGGATCGCAATCACACATCGGGAAATGGAGGTGTTACGGAAGCAGCCCCCAACAGGTACTAGGTTGCGATGCGATTGCACATCTCGCACGGCACTACAAAATCGTCATCATAAGGTTTGGGTTGTGATGCAATATCGCAATCGCAAATAGCAACACAGTGCAAAGTCCTACATATACAAGGCCCTAGTACTCCGTTGATTACAAAAGGATCCTGAACGTGATATATTTATACGCTCCAGTTAAGAGTTTTGTCGGTTCTGCCGAATAACAATTGCAAATCACCTACTGGGTTCACAGTCCATAAGACCGCAAGACTCCGCCAATTGCGATTTGCAATGGACAATCAGTGCCAACGAATTATGGCCTGCTGCGCAGCAAAATTCTCGCTTGATTAGCGGATTTTTGGAGTGAAATTGTGGTTTCCTATCGGATGTGGAGCAATTTGTGGAGCGAATATTAGGAGAACTAGGAGAAGTCATAACTTGTTCAGTTTTCCACCAAATTGGATGCAAAAGGAAAATATATAGCCATATATGGACATTTTGGACTCATTAGAGTAGGTTTTAGAAGCATTTGAGCATTGTAAACACGAATTTTTACACTTTTGAGCATAATAGAGAGGCCCAAGCCATTGGAAGCTAGACAAAAGAAACATAGCCCAGGAGGGGTGAACTCTTTTATCATGTGTTTGTTGTAATGTGTTTTTGATGATGTTCTGTATATGTTTATGTTGATGTTCAGTTTCTAGTTTATGTTAAATTGTTCATAAAATTAACATAAAAAAACTCTTCATTTCACTTGCAAAAATTCATGAATCCTTAAGCATAATGAAATAATTTTGTTAATAATCTGAGGAAGATCTTAGCACTTCAAACTAATATTCTAAATCAAATCAAATTTTGTATCAGAGCACTAGGTTTTCTTTTGTGAAAAAAGGATTTAATTTTTTTCAAGTTTATGTCATGCTTACAAGGTTAAAACTCAAAAGAGGTGAAGGAAAGTTGGTTGGAAGCCCTGAAGTTGGGTCAAGGGGAAGAAGAGCAAGGTTGCCACAATCTCCAACACCAGTTAAGCCTTAAGTTACAGTTGAGACTCCAGAGATCATGTCTCATGAAGGAGAACCTACAAACATGACAGAAGATGACAAGACCTTCAAAAAGGATTTATTTGATTCTACAAAGATGGTGAAGGTCCTCTATGAAGAGAGGAATAGCAGGTTGCAAGGAGAAAGATCCAAACCTCCCAAAGGAGAAGGCTCTTCGGGAGGAGGTAATGAAAAAGGAAGTAATGGAAATGGAGACAAACCTCCACCCTCTCCACTGTATTCTTCATATTCTTCTTCACAAGCATCTTCACACTCTTCCACTAAAAAAACCCTTACTCATACTCATCATCATTCTTCAAAAGGAAGTGGTAACTCACCTTTTTAAAAACTTGATTTTAAATTCGAGTTGCCTATGTATAATGGTGAAGTGAATGCAGAGAATCTTGATAATTGGATTTGTCAGTCGGAGGTCTACTATAGGATTCAAAACCTTCAAGAGGATGACATAAAGATTCAGTTAGCTTCCTTGAGAATGGAGGGTGCAGCACGGGTATGGTGGGAATCAAAGACTCAAGAGGAGATTAAAAAATGTGGTAAGATCTCAATTTCTTAGAATGATTTCATTGTTGCAATTAAAAGACAATTATACCCTCTAGCTTATCTGTAGAAAGCCATCATGAATTGGTAGAACTTTAAACAGCGTAAAGGTCAAAATGTGCAAGATTACACCCAAGAATTCAGAAAAAGGTCTTTGATGTTAGGTGTAGATTTTCAATCACAGGACACATTGTTGAAGTACATAGGGGGTTTACACAGTTACCTTAGGCATGTTATCTTAATGTTTAATCCCAATAATCTAGATGATGTGTGTGTGCAAGACACTAATCTTGAGGCAAGAGGGAAAAGCACCCAAAAAATAGGTAGTAAAAAGTCTTTTAAGGGTAAAGAGAAAGAAAAGGGTTTCAAGGGAAAGAAAAATGCATCCATTAAAAAGGAAGGAGAGAAAACAATCTATAAACATTGTTATACAGAGGATCACGATGAAGCTCACTGTTGGAAGCTTCATCCTAAAATGAAACCAAAGAAATTCAACAACAAAGGAAAAGAAAAGACAAATTCAATCACTCAAGAAGAGGATTTGGGATCTGAATCGGGTGATGAAACAAAAATCACAGCCATGGGGTTTCAAGGAAAGGAATCCATTTCCAGCACTAGTTCTTCAAACTCACATAATGAAACTCCAAATGAAAGGAGGAGAATAGAACTATTTCACATCAGGGTGATCTCAAAACATAACAAGATTGATACATTGTTTGATAGCAGATCTCAAGCCAATCTTCTCATAAAACATTGTCAGGAGTTTAAATATGGAAATTGTTCCACATCATAAACTGTATCCACTTGGATGGGTATGTGACAATGCGCAATTGTAGGTTACGAGAAAGTGTAAACTGAAATTCTCCATCACTACAAATTTCAAAGATGAAGTGGAGCTTGACGTTTTGTCGTTAGATATCTGTGGCATCATTTTGGGCCGCCCATAACTTTATAAAAGAAAAGTTTTTTTCCATCAACATGAAAATAAATATCATTTATTCAAAAATGGAGTGGAATATATTGTAAGAGCTCACATCAATAAAACAATTGTTCACTTGTTAATGCAGGGTATATGAAAAGACTGGTGAATTCGAGCAAGAATCTTCTGCTTCTCATGATCAAACCCGAGAATGATATTGATTATGAAGCGTTTGATGGTTGTAATTCGAATTTGAAAACTGATTTGGCTGACGTTGTTAACCAATCCGATGAAATGTTTCAGGAATCAAAGGGATTACTTCCCAAGAGGGAAATCCAACCTGAGTTACAGTTGCAGCAAAAGTGTCTTCTTCCTAACATTGGCATGTATAGGATGTCAGTGCTAGAAAGCGCAGAAATTAAGATGCAAATCCAGGGATTGTTGAATAAAAGGATCATTCGGCCTACTCCTTTACCATGTGGTGTAACTCTTGTTTTGGCACCCGAGAAGAATGGTAAGCATTTCCTTGAATGGGATTCAAGAAGTGTTTTTCATCAAAGTAGAGTTACTGAAGGAGATATACAGAAGATGACATTCAAAACAAGAAAAAGTTTGTTTGAATGTGTAGAAAATCTCATATAGGTTAACCCGATAATGCAATATAAGTCAAAGCAGAATACTATAACCTACTTCTACTATCAATTTTCAGAAGCTTAAAGATCGAGTTGAACAATATAACCAAAAGAAGAAGAATCAATGGCACAATACACATTGAAATACTCTGGGGAAAGCCTCAGATAAAAACCCCACACTATTGTAATATCATACATGGTGGAAATACATAGGAATTATACAAAGCCTTAGCTCTCACAGCTAGCTAGCTATTAGTACAATCCTCACAGATCCTCGTAGGAAATCTTGGCTTCTCTCCAGCCTTCCTCTGTGCCCTCCAAGCTCTTATTTCCTTGTGATGTTCCTTATGGATAATTAGCCTCTTACCAAGTGGAAAAACAAACCTTCAAAACTGCGCAATCCTCAAGGATGATCCTTGACTGCGTGCATGAGTTTTCTCCATGAGAAAACACATGCAACTGATAGTACACTGTCCTTAAACATTAATCTCAACTAGGTCTTTCTCAGAATAGACATGCATGAGTTTCTAATGAGGGAATCTTCAGTTAACTGGAGTAGCACTAGTTGAGTGCATTAATACATCAACTGACTCTTAACTCACTGTTAGTTCCTCAAACAATGTGGAACTAATTTAACTAGACTTAACTCAGTAAACTGAGTTAACTAATTACAACTCAAATATAGCTCAAATTTAAAATAAATTAATTAATTATTTCCAAGTAGTTGTTAAGACTAAATTCACAATTTAATTCAAGGAAAATTAAATTGGAATATTCTTGCCATATTTCAACACACCCTCTAAACAAGAAAGGGATTATCTGCCACCCCGACCCTGTCTCTATGGAACTCGAATTTACACTTTGATAATTCCTTTGTCAAAATGTCAGCATTTTGCTCCTCTGTCGAAATATATTGCAACAACATGATCCTCCTCGCTACACAGTCTCTAAGATGATGATATCGGATGTCGATGTGCTTGGACCTATCATGAAATACTAGATTCTCAAAGAGTTTGATACAACTCTAATTATCACAATAGATCACAGTTAGATCCATCCTTTGATCAAACAAACCAACTAGGATTTTCCGCATCCAAATGGCCTCACATGCTGCCTGACTTGCAGCCATGTATTCTGCCTCTGCCGAGCTGAGTGCAACCGACCTTTGTTTCCTATTGTACCAAGAAACTGCTACTGACCCAAGGTTGAAAATCCCTCCTAATGTGCTCTTCTGATGGACTCCCTGCCCAATCTGCATCAGTGAAGGCCTATAGCTTCACTCCCTCTGTTCATCTATACCATAATCCATACTAAGATGTGCCTATGAGGTATCTCAATACATGCTTTGCCGCCTTCCAAAACATCCTAGTAGGTTGAACCATCGCTTGACTTGGTTCACCACATAGCACAAATCTGGTCGTGTGTTCATTAAGTACATCAGTGAACCCACCAACGGTCTATACATAGTAGCCTCTACCACTTCTCTTGAAATAGAAGCCTCCTTCCTCCAGTTACCTGCTAAAGGAGTTTGCATGGGCTTGCACTTCTCCATGTGGAATCTCCTGAGTATCTTGTTGGCATACTTGCCCTGAGACACAAACAACTCCCCATCCTTCTGCCACACTTCCATGCCAAGGAAGTAATGCATGAGACCCATGTCTTTCATCTTGAATTCTCTTGCAAGGTCCTCCTTCCAAGACACGATAAACTGATCATAACCAATCAATATAAGATCATCAACACAAAGTACAATGATCAACAGCTTACATTTCACCACGATGTGGTACAGGTTCGCATCCACTTCACTCTTTGTGAAGCCCAACCCGGTGAAGTAGTTGTATATCCTAGTGTACCAAGCACGAGGTGCTTACTTCAGCCCGTACAACTCTTTCTTGAGTCGGCACACATGCAACTCATGATCAAAGGTCTCAAAACCTTAGGGTTGCTCTATGTACACTAATTCCTCAATCTGGCCATTGAGGAATGTAGTCTTCACATCCATCTAATGGTTCTTCCAACCCATCTGTGCTGATAGTGCCAACAAAGATTTGATAGATGAGTACCTTGCGACAGGAGAAAAAGTCTCATCATAATCAATCCCCTCGACCTGTGAAAATCCATGGGCAACAAATATTGCCTTATGCTTCTCCCCACTACTATCAGCAGCTTGTTTTACCTTGTAAATCCAACGAGAACTCACAACTGACTTGTTCTCTGGTCACAGAACCACGTCTCAAACATTGTTATGAACTATGGAGTCATACTCCTCCACCATAGCATCAACCCAAATCGGCTGCTGCACTACTTCCTCAAAGGAAGATGGCTCGGTCTCAACACTTTCCCCAGCAAGGGCCATGTATCCAGTGTACCTCTCAGGTGACCTCCTCTGTCTGCACTGAGAAAATGGTGCTCCCACATTTTCTCTCGCATCCTCCAACAATCCGTCAGCTTCTCTTGTGTGCTTTTGTCCATCTCTAGAAGACTCTGCTTGAGTGGATGTCTCCACTCCTGGAACCTCTACATGCAGCTACTCCGCAATAGTCTGAGGCTCCTCCTTAGGAACCAACAATTCCTCCACAACCTGTAGTTGGAGCTCCCTCTCAAGGGAAACTCGCATGGCCTTCTGCTCATCAAACTTGAGATCTCTGCGAACCATTGTCCTTCGACTAGTAGGCAAGTACACCCGATAGTTGTGAGGTGTATCAATGTACCCCACAAATATCCCCAACTCTGTTGTTGGCTCAAGCTTCTTCCGTGCATCCTTTGTCACATGGCAATATACCGATGAGCCAAATATCCTGAAGTGACCCACATTTTGTCTCTTACTGGAGAAAGCTTCCTTCAGTGTCTTCATCCCAAGTATGTGATGCAGGCTTCTATTCTGCAAATAGACCATTGTGTTGCATGCCTCAACCCACAAGTGAAGTGGTAGGCCTTGGTCATGCAGCATTGCCCATGATGCCCCTACAAAAGTTATGGTCTTCCTCTCGGCCACCCCATTATGTTGTGGGTTATAAGGTGCTGTCAACTCTCGTTTAATTCCTTCCACTGCGCAGAAGTCCTTAAACTCTTAAGAGACTTACCTTGATCTTCTTCCCTGACTCTTTCTCGAACAAGGCTTTGAACTCACAAAACTTTGTGAAAGTTTGGTCCTTCTTCTACATGAAATAAATCTATCATTTACGAGAATAGTCATCAATGAAAATCACATAATACCTTTGCTTCACTGTGGATGTCATCGAGAATGGTCCACACAAATCAGTATGAACTCACTCTAAGATAGCCTTTGCTCGAATGTCTCAATCATGAAAGGAAGACTTGGTGTACTTTCCCAAGGTACAACCTTTGCATGTGTAAACTTGCTCAAGTTTACCTTTGGGAAGTCCTGTAGATATTTGTTGCATTATCTTCAAAGCCCCATGATGCAAATGGCCCAACCGCCTATGCCACAACTCACCAATGTCTTGGCTTTGCACAAATTCTGCTTCTGTACTCAATGCTGCACAATCATCTACCTCTATTTTTTATAGAGATTCTTCACCGGAATCCCTATCCTTTTGGTCTAACCCGTGACTATGTGTCTTAGGAATGCCTTTCCTTTACAGAAGACAACATTGTAGCATTTGCCCTCCAACATCGCGACCGATACCAAGTTCTTCTTCAGTCTAGGCTCACACATCACATATGTCAAGGTGAGAGGAGCTCCATGCTCCCTCTGAAAAGCAACCGTGCCCACTCCTAAAACACTATACCTTGCGTCCTCACCCATCTCTATGCACATCTTGAGGTCTTTCTCCTCCAAGGCACTTAATAAACTTTTATCACTGGTCATGTGGAATGAAGCTCCACTTTCAAGATCCCAAACACAACCCATCATCGATGACACCATGCATGCGATGAGCGTAAAGTCCATTTCGAATTGAGAGGCTAATGCCTCACCTTTCGATCCTTCTGAGGATCCCTTCTTGGACTTCTTCGATGGGAAATTAGTCGAATAATGTCCCATCTTGTGACAATTAAAGCATCTTACTTTAGACATGTCACCCTTCTTCCCTCCATGAGAAGAATTCAATTTGAAATGGGAAGCCTTCCCCTTCCCTTTCCTTTCCTTACTTGCTAAGAATAGATTTTCTTCATCATCATTCTTGAATAAAGAACCATCTCTTGTGCTCCTCCTGATCTTCTCCTCCATAAGATCCGACCACAATCGTTCCCAATCTGGCAGTTTCTCCCTTCCATTCATACAGTCCTGGTAGCTATTCCAACTCTTTGGAAGGCCAAGGAGAGCGAGGCTCACCATATCATCATCGGCAGTAGTTATTACCACATTGCCAACCTCATTTATGCAAGTGGTGAGCTTGTTCAGATATGTGGAAATAGTATCGCCCTTCTCCATCTTGATTCTTCGAAGCTTATCCTTGAGCGCCAATTTCCTCTAGTTGCTACTGTTCTGGTAGAGGTCCTTCAATGTCTTCCACATTGAAAATGGAGTATCATTCCCATGGATACTCAAGACAATATGGTCTCGAACTCCCTCAAGGATGATCTGTCTCGCCTTCGCCACACACTTCTTCCACTCAGCCAACTCTTGTGCATTAATTTAACATGGCTTTGGGATTTCTTAATCAATGAATTTCTTCAAGCCATTATCCTCTAATATAGCCTTCATTCTATCTTTCCATGTTATGTAATTCGAGCTACCTTCCAAGGCATACTCGAGTCTCAAGCCATAGAATGCCATTGGCCAACCTAGAAGTATGATATGAATTCGATTTGCACATGCAACCCCGAACTTCAAACTTTGAATTCTCTCCTTAGTATATTGTTCACAGCTCCGATACCATGTAGAAAATCTATGATAGGTTAACCTGATAATGCAATATAAATTAAAGCAGAATACTATAACCTACTTCTAATATCAATTTTCTGAAGCTTAAAAATCGAGCTGAAAAATATAACCAGAAGAAGAAGAATCAATGGCACAATACACATGAAAATACTTTGGGGAAAGCCTCAAATAAAAACCCCACGCTATTGTATTATTGTTATGAAACCAACTCACAAAAAGATAGAAAAGATAGATTAACGCCTTAGAATTCAGCCTCTTTGAGTGGGCAACCTCCTTTACATTACATAAATGAAAAATTCTTGGATGATTCAAATGACGAAACCTCCTTTCTATATATAGGAATCTAAGGAGTCACAATATAACCAAGCTGACCTAACAATAATAATATAAAGGCACAAAAATAACAATAGAGGGATTCTATGGGGCACAGTAATAACAATATGGGGACAATAGAGACACAACAATATTAATAAGGGATACAACTACAATAGTAATGGGGTAATCACTAGTATTATAGGGACCTAACAATTATCATACATGGTGGAAATATATCGAAATTATACAAAGCCTTAGCTCTCATAGCTAGCCATCTCTCAATACAATCCTCACAGATGCTCACAGGCAATCTTGGCTTCTCTCCAGCCTTCCTCTCTGCCTTCCAAGCTCCTATTTCCTTGCGTTGTTCCTTGTGGATGATTAGCCTCTTACCAAGTGGAAAAACAAGCCTTCAAAACTACGCAATCCTCAAGGATGAATCTTTGACTACATGAATGAGTTTTCTCCATGAGAAAACACATGCAACTAATAATACATTGTCCTTAAACATTAATCTCAACTGGGTCTTTCTCAGAATAGACATGCATGAGTTTCTGATGAGGGAATCTCCAGTTAACTAGAGTAGCACTCGCTGAGTACATTAATGCATCAACTAATTGTTAACTCACTATTAGTTCCTCAAATAGTTTGGAACTAATTTAACTGGACTTAACTCAGTGAACTAAGTTAACTAATTTAATTTAAGGGATAACTCTTGCATGACTTCAGAAAGACTTCTAACTTGAATTTCTCCAACTAATTAATTTAAAATAAATTAATCATTTATTTCCAAGTCGTTGTTAAGACTAAATTCGATTTTAATTCACAATTTAATTCAAGGACAAATTAAATTGGAATATTCTTGTTGCCATATTTCAACAGAATGGTTTGTTATGCTTTTCGGTCTTTTCCATGCTCCTACTACTTTTACGCATGTGAAAAAAGATGTGTTGAAGCCATTTCTAAACAAGATAGTCTATTTGGATGACAAGTTCATTTTCAAAAAATTTCATTATGAACATGTCACGTGTCAGAAAAAAAATACTTGATGTCGTATGTCAAGAACATTTGTTTCTGAAGATGTCAAAGTATATGTTGGATAAAAATTCTTTGATGTACTTGAGCCATGAAATTGGTTCTTCCAAGCGTGTTTAGGTTCCCAAAGGATTTTTGGCAGTTTGCGTGGGATGTGGAGAAGGCGAGATGAAATTAGACCTCTCCAAGATTGATGTCATAAGATTATGTGGTGGTATTGACTCCATTCCTGCAAACACACGTGAAAGAATCATACATCCCTGTGAAGCCGCGGATGCCTTTTCTCTGCTCGTAGTTTATGTAGGCGGGCTCAAGATAGTCATTTGGATAAGAGGCTTTTTGGGAGCAGTGCAATGTTGCAGAAGAAATTTTTTTTATTTTTCTTTTATTGTAGTTCATTTGCATTCGTTGGCATTTGTGCAAAAGGTCATCCAATGGGGAGGCAAACAACAAGAGGCATTTGATGCTTTAAAACAAAAGAGAAGTACAACTCCAGTACTTTATTTTCCAGAAATGAGACAGTCATTTAAGTTTCAAGTTGATGTATGTGACTATGCCATGGGTGCAATCGTTTTTCAATGTGGTAAGCCCATTTCTTTCCATTCAGAAAATTTCAATGATAAAGTGTTTAAGTTGCAGCGACAAAGGCACTTCTAGTGGATGGGTTTTCTTCTACTATTCTACTCGGTCAAAAGGTACAAGAAAGGTATAAGCGACAAGTTTTTTTATGTACTTTATAGGCCTATAGTTTGTATAACTACTTTCCCCAAGCATCATTTTGTTTTACATGAACGTTATGTTTAGAAAAATACATACTTTCAAGATGTATATTCAAGTTTAAGTCGAAGGAATCAAGTGGAGGAATTTGTTTACCAATTACATCATAATGTATTGTATCATGTTGGTAAGAAGGATGTTGCTACTGATAATAACATGGAAAAATCCAAAGATTTTGTTGAATGACTCCAAATGGTACATCAAACAGTGCAAGAACAACTTGAAAAGGGCAAAGGCAAGTACACAGCAAGGCACGACAAAAATCATGGATATCACAAGTTCCAATTCAGTGATCAATGGATCAAGATTGGAAAGGTGAGGGAATTGTACCCTCACCTGCTGGACAATTGAAAGTGATCTTTTGGGGTCCAAAAGACTTCCAGTGGGGACGAGTGATCAGGTATTCAAAATTAGGCTCAAAAATCAAAGTGTTAGAATCTTGATAAACTTGGCTTAAGATCGAAGAGCTCGTCATTATAATTCCAACAATGTGAACGGCACTCAAATCCAAGCTCATACGCAGAAGTTAGAGCAAGTAAAATTTTAGGTTTGACTTGGACACATGGCAGGATTGGATGACATGGCAAGGCCCTTCAGCGAATGAGGAGGTGCCAAGTGGCAGGCTTCCATTGGCCCCCTCATATCGCAAAACACAATCATAGGCGGGTCAGCGTTAAAAGTTGGCCCCCGAGCAAGGAAGGGTTGCGATGCGATAAGGCAAGCGTGAAGGAATTCAAGAATCGGTTGGAGGTGCGATGCGATGTATGACAATCACACATCGATGAAGGGAGGTGTTACAAAATCGGTCCCGACAGGTACCAGGTTGCAATGTGATCGCAAACCTCGCACGGTGCTACAGAATCAGCCCCGACAGGTACTGGGTTGCGATGTGATCGCAAATCTCGCACAACACTACAGAATCGGCCCCAACAGGTTTGGGTTGCGATGTGATATCACAATCACAAATAGAAACATGGTGTAAAGTCCTGCATATACAAGATCCTGATACTTCGTCGATTGCGAAAGGATCCTGAACGCCATACATTTATATGCTCCAATTAAGAGTTTCGTCTGGTCCACCGAATCGCAATCGCATATCGCCCGCCTAGTTCATAGTCCATAAGACTGCAGGACTCTACCGATTGTGATTTGTGATGGACAGTCGATGCCGACGGATTATGGGCCGCTGCAAGGAAAAATTCTCGCTCAGTTAGCAGATTTTTGGAGTGAAATTATGGGTTCCTGTCAGATGTGGATCAATTTGTGGAGCGAATATTGGTAGAACTAGGAGAAGTCATAACTTCTTTAGTTTTCCACCAAATTGGATGCAAAAGGAGACTAGATAACCATTTTTGGACATTTTGGACTCATTAGAGCAGGTTTCAGAAGCATTTGAGCATTGTAAACACATATTTTACACTTTTGAGCATAATAGGGAGGCCCAAGCCATTGAAGCTAGACCAAGGAGATCCAACCCAGGAGGGGTGAACTCATTTATCATGTGCTTGTTGTAATTTGTTTTTGATGATGTTCTGTATATGTTTATGTTGCTATTCATTTTCTAGTATATGTTAAATTTCTCATAAAATTAACACAAAAACTCTTCATTTCACTTGCAAAAATTCATGAATCCTTAAGCACAATGAAAGCATTTTGTTAATAATCTAAGCAAGATCTTATTACTGCAAACTAATATTCCTTGGGAGCCAAGCTTTTGGCTAGGCCTAGGCTTAGAAAGAGATTGGGAGTATTATGAAGAGCCTTGGCTTCTCCATAGCGTAGAGAGAGTATACTTCTTTGGAGGAGAAAGTATTCTTAACTGTAATGTTCCACTATTGGGGCTAATTGTCGTCAATGGTGTATGTATGAATGGAAATTTCACTTATAATAATAAAACCAGAGCCAACACACTTTCATGAATATGTTGTTAATATAGTAGGATTATTCTTGTTGTATTGGTAATGTATGTTATTTAACTTATGCATACGATTATGAACTATTTCGTTTGCATTTATATGAATCTTGTTGAATGCGTGTTGTTGTATTAAATCATCACTTTAACTTGTGAACTATTCCTCATTTTAGCTTGTGATGTCATTTCGCTCATGTGTTCCTTTCAAGTTTTGTATTATTACAGGCTTCCAAGGGGCGCACTTCCTCTTCCCTTCATGTGTTGGAACCTTCATGCATCGCACTTAAATCTCCGCGGGGTCACACACTTGCTCTCACCCAAAGTTATCATACTTCCCTCTTCCTGTTTCCATGGTCAAGGCATAACATTACCACCCATTGTTGGGACTCCTACTCCAAATGGTGTGAGGTCTAGTTGGGACTTCATATTGGGAAGATACCCTGAATGTTGGTGGGTCCAGTACCATCAAAATTTCTGGTGCTAGGAGGGCCAGATGATAAGTTGAGCCCTTGAAGTTTGTTTTAAATTTCTACATTCATTTGATGACTTTTCACCAAATCATAACCCCGGAAATGTTTTTCTAACTCTGCAAATCTAAAAGTATCGGTGAGCATTTAAATGACTTGTCCAATTTCAAGTTTGATGCGAGGGTGGAACAACCTTATTCAAGCACACAGTTACTTTTCTTGGTTTTTGTGACAGCCATGGCATTCAATTTGAGGATGATGCCTTTAGGTTGTTCACTCTCGCGTTTGAAGGGCGCGTGAAGGAATGGGGTTACACATTGCCTAAAGCATCCATACACTCTTTCGAACATCTTTTTGTAGAATCATGTCGTATTTTCAATCTCTATGATTGTAAATCTCTTTCAGGATTTTCACGATCGTCTCATTCATTACTGCTTTGAATTTCTTGAAGATGAAGTTGATTAGTCTTTCTTGGTAGATAGATTTCTATATCTTGGTCACATTTCAGAAAATCCACACGAGAATCTTTTGAACCTCTCCCAACACACCTTGGTGTTAGAGATTCTAAATTTGAGGCAGACAAGGTTTCTGTTCTAAGTGACCCTCCGTCCCCTTCTCACCAAATAGCTCTAGTTCTGCAGGCTGAGGTGGGTGAAGTTGTGAGTTCACATGTTGATCTACCTCCATCTCCCCCTACCCCACTTACTCATAATTTCAGCGCATATTTGGATTGTGACTCTGATGGTTGTGATGAAGTGCTATTTCCTCGTCCTCCATCCTTTGGTCCCTTTAATCCTCCATATTTTGGTGTGTTGTGTTCACCAGTTTCAAATCTCTTGTGAGGTTCACGAGGATCAAGTTATGGATGGAGTTGGTGTTGAACAGCCAACCTGCAATATCATTTTTGATGAGCATGTGTGGGAGTTTGAACAAGAATCTCGATGAAGTATGGCCTCCTTCCATCTACATCTCTTCCGCATTATCTTGACATTTTTCACGATTCTGTCATTTCTGTTAAATCTTGTGAAAAATCGTTTGTCGATGTTACTACTATGGATCATTGGAAGAACTCTTGGAATTCTAGTTTTTCATTTGAATGCGAAGAGGACAAATATTTTCTACTGATCCTCCCAATTTCTAATTTTACCTTTCTAGGAACATAGAGGGTGAAATTTCTCATTTTCCATCAGCCCCTCTCTATGATTCTTCAAATCATGAGGATGCCCCTATTCATGATCTTGAACTTTTTATTCAATCATGATTATGATTCTTCCACTGTTGATCTTTCTAAGCCACCGGTCTTCGATGATCCATCTTCTGATGAATTGGGATCTCCCCAAGCTATTGAGTCACTTCAACCCAAACTGATGGTTATGTCAGGTTCTCAAAGCCTTGAGGGAAGTTCCACTTCTGATTAGAAATGTGTTGAATCCTTCCATGCTCCTCATCACATTGTTGTTCACATTAAAAATTAATCTATATTACAATATTCGCATCCTCCATCTGTATCACACAATCCTATTGCCCAGTCATTGGAGGAGTCGTATGGAGCAAGCGCTATTGCAAAATGGAATTTTTCTTCTTTTTTCATGTTTGCTCGTTTTTCAATTTCAAAAGTGTGTGTCTACTTGTCTTTGACTTGCAATTTGTCTGGACACCATGGTACATCCCCAGAGTGCCTTCCATGCACTTTTCGTTTTAACTTCGTTACGGGTGCATTCAAGCTTCGAACGTTTTGGTTTGTATTGTCTTATAATTCTTGTTTGTTGGTTTGCTTGTATATCTTTCTTGACATGCATTAGAAGTATCACTTTACTTAAGTTGGCATATGCTCTACTTAGGATAGGAGTAGGAGCAGTTTTGATTTTCTTTTTTGTTTACTTGATCCGCTTTACCTTTTTTTCTCTTTTACTCCGCTTCTTTTTGTTTGCGAGAATAATTTCGGCAAAATCACATAACAAATCATTTGTCGACGCGTTTCAACGAGAATAGTTTCTTTTTGTTTGTTTGTTGTTCTTTGCAGCTATAGATTAGTTTCGCATGAAACTTTATTTGGCTTCTTAGACAAGCAGGGTGAGATTCAATAGGAAGTTGTACTTATATCAATGCTTGGTTATCTGTATATTTCCTCTCTTTATGTGAGTCTTGCATTTCTTTTGGTCGATGATACCCTGATGGAAAATATGTTCCTTTCAGAGAGAGTCATGGTGAAGTCACAGTGCTTTCACTTTTAACTAGTAACACCTACTCTAATCGGTCTTACATTTTTGGTTAACCTTTGTCATCTTAGTCGAGCAAAGTAAGGAGAGGGGGAAAACCTTAACAAGTATGTCAGAGGTATACATAAATATCCTTCTCTAAAGGGACAACCTCTTCTACTCTCAATAAGTCAAGATCCCTCTTCCAACTCATGAAATAAATAAGTTCCTATGCACAGTTCTTTGAACAAATAAAATGAAAAAAAATGAAAATGAAATAAAGAGCGAAAGAAGTGAAAGTCTTCCTGCACAGAGAGGTGAAGCAAGTAACTCCGTCGAGGTACTGCGGAGAAATGCTTGTATTCCTAAGGTGACTATGTCAGGGTATTGTCCAGGCCTGCTAGCAGCACAGCAACACCAGAGATGAAATTAAAACTCTCACAGTCTATTTTACTTTTGCATTTATATACTCTCTCATCCCCAATCGAATCACCTTAGTCCGACTTGGCTTAGTATGTGTATTGTCGATGAAGAGAATGGTAGGGACTACATCTTTAACTCAAGCTAAGTGAAGGATCTATTATAATCAAAGAACTAAACAATACTTCCGGAAGAGTTAGACTCATTTTGCATGAGACAAGGTTCATACAGAGATGGAGTTCTACCAATGTGTCGCCAATGTTGTAGCGGCTATAACCACCCTCCAAAACTCTTCCTATGCTTCGATTTTGGAGCCTTCATTACTATCCACAGCAGCTCATCTCGCACTAATCCAGGTATTCATGCTTTGACTAAGACTGGTATTTTCATTTTTGCTTGTGTTTTCTTACTTAGTTGATTCTTCTAAGTCACAAGTTGATCTCCCAACTTGGTCTCACAACAGTTCTGCACTTGTCTCCAGAAACTGCGCAATCCTTGAGGGTAAGCAACATTGATGATGGGAATTGCACAATCCTGGCTGCCAGTGAGCATTGAGCTCAGAAAATGCATAGTCATGGGAGGCAGCCCAGCACTGACCCTGAAAATTGCACAACCCTCACTAAGCTTAGAAACTGCGCAGTGCACTAAGTCAGAGAGTTGCCCAGTTCCCAAAACTGCGTAGTCTTTCTCGGCACTATGCATGGCAAGTTTCCCTAGAAAAATTAAAAAAAGAAAAAAGTGAAAATCATCCCTAAACATAGGGATCTATTTTTAATATCCAAAACAAAGCACTTGCACTATTTTTAGAAACTTCCGCCAAGTGTCGTTTTTTCCTTGATTTTAGGCATGCAAATCATAAACCTTAATTTGTCCAAATATATTTAATCAATGCTTCTAGAGCTCATTTTCACATTCGATCTTCGAACTCTGGAATTCCCGAGAAGATCAAGGAACCTTCGATATGATCATCGTCTCTTTTACGGGTGAGTTTTGCTTTTGGCATCTTTTGCCGCTTTTCGTGTCACTTTTTGTTGTTTGGCTTGTGTGAGTGACGTTTCACTTGTTTCTCTTGATGGTTGTTGGTGTTCTAACTTGTTTTAACTTGTAGAAGTGTTGTTTTAAGTTCCCAAGTATCGCATTAATTTTCTCATTTTTTCAATAATGGTCGTCATTGCGGCGACTCTCCTCACATACTTCATTTTCCTTCTATTTGATCAATTGACGCACTTGATTCACATGCATTTATCTACACTTAGTCATATATGAACTCAGCTTCACACTATCTCTCATATTTTCTTAATTTCCACACTTCCCTTGGGCATATTTGGGTTTCCCTTGGCCATATGTCACTTTTCCTAGCTGGCACTGCACAATCCTGAGGCTCAAGCCACAAGCTTGGTCTCTGGAATTGCACATTCTACAGTCCAAGCTGGCTCCAACTGCACACTATGCAGTTCTAGGATCCAACCTCTCAGCGCGGCCACTAAGATTGTGCAATGCGCAGTCTCTCTCAGGCCTCTGCCTAGGCTAAACTGCACATTGCACAGTTTCAACCATCAAGCTTCCACCTTGGATTTTGGGATTGCGCAATGCATAGTTCCCACAAGAAGTCGATCCCCCCCTATCAGCAAAAAATTGTGCAATACTTCCCATCTAGTGCCTGGTTTGCTGCTTGAACTTGCCTTGTAAGTTGTTTTTCTTAAAAATGGCATTTTCCTGCCATGAGTGTCCTTTCTGTCCCACAGGTACAATAATTGTTGAGAACCTCTCCAACAATCACTGTTACCATGGCATCTAAAAGAGTTGCATCAAAGGAAACCACTCAGAGAATTAATGGGGAAGTAGTTGAGCAAACATCATTTGATTTTCAGTGTATGCAGATACTTAGTTGTTTATAGAGAAGGGATCATCATTGACATGGCAACAGATTAAATATTATTTTGCAAAATAATTTAAGGCAGACTTAGAGGACCAGAAGATTTATCTCAGCATCTGGCAGTTAGGGCTATACAAAGATGCATGTAAGTATCCCGCCTTCCCGTGTGCAGATATCATCAGCTAGATTGTCTCTCACATGGATGAGAATACTATGACATTGAGCAGTGTCAGCGGTCATAAGCTTGCCACCTTCCGAGCAAAAGATTTTCAGTAGATGTATCACTTTCCCAAGCCATTAGAGCACATGGACTCACTCCTTTATGCCACCCACATCTATGTGAACACAAGAGACATTATCAAACATTGGATGAAAGAGAAATCGAAGTTTCAATAGACACCCACCCATGTGTACAAGACAAAGTCCCTTGTGAAGGCTTACCAAATCTTGGTTATCTTTTCTTGCAGAATCTATGGTCAAGAGAGTATTAACACATTTCTTAAAGGGTGGGCAGACTTATTGCACTAGTTGGTGAACGATGGGAGGTCATTCAACTAGTTATATTTGTTGGCTCAACAATTAAAGGACCAGTAGCATAGGCTCAGAATCCTCTCAATGGTGACCGAGCAAGGTTCTATATGTCTGCATACTTATTGCATGCAATCTGTGCGCAACAGCGGTTCTCTAGCTTGAGTTGGACATGGACATCGCGAGAGACCATCGTGAACATCTACTAAAAGTTACTTTCAGAATGCAGTGATCGAGGAGTAATGGAATGACTAACTGGCCACTTTATCATCTCGTTGTACAAGCTTATCTTTGAACAAGATCCACCTTGCATGTCACGAGAAGCAATGGAGGCGATAGTAGACATTGCAGATTGGTATGCCTCACCAGGTGGAACCTTCATTAGAGTGTTTGGCAGAAAGAAGCCTTCACATGTCTTACCAAGGTATGCCACTGACGAACTAATCATGCAAGTATCATACCATCTCACTACAGGTTTTTCAGTAGCACTGCACAGGAAGAATAAAGAACTATGGCCCACTCTTCCTTTGCATATTGGATTATACAAGTTAAAGAACTTGAAAGTCACAGATGTCGAGGCTAAGGAGATAGTGAGATTTAAATTCGGAACTAAGGACTTTAATTTGTATGATCCCCGCAATATTTTCAAGGACCATTATACGAGAGTTTACTTTTCGTGGATCGGCAGGTCATTTCATTGGCTAGAGGAGGATCCTTGGAGGCACTGCTACAATGCGTCCAGACTCAATGATCCAGTCAGTATAGATAGGACTTCACAAGATGCTCCACAGACAGTGAAAGCTATGGAAGCAACAGCAACAGAAGACAACAATCTCGTGCAGGACAAGGGAAAGAGGAAGATAGCTAACAGTCTAGAGGGAAAGAAAAGTTGAAAAATGAAAGCAAATCCTCTTATCGAGAAAACAAGTTTGGCAGCAGAAGAAAAGAGGAAGCAAAGGATGCAGAGAGTAGATTGGATGAAGAGAGAAAAGCAGAGGTTGTAGGAAGCAGAACTGAAGCTGCAAGAGATAGAGAAGAAGTTGAAGGAAGAATAGGAGTTGAGAAGGAGAGAATGAGAAGAGAAGCAGGAGCAAGAAGAAGAACAAAGGCAAGGCGTGATGACAGAGGAAACAACGTCAATACAGGTTGAATAACAAGAACAGGAACGACCAACAACTGAGGAAGGTGAATAGATGTAGGACTAGGAGCTTGCTCAGTAAATTGAGCAAATGATTGATGTGACAGACATGGAGTTGGAACAGGAGCTGCAACATGAAGATGTTGATTTAATGTCGAGAGCACCATAGGACATCCCTTAGTCTCCACCACCTCCAACAACAGAGCCAGTCTCGAGCAAACAAGGAGATTTTTTTCTCCTTGATGATGATCCTATCACGAATGTGTACAATCTATCATTCAATGAGTTCCAAAATAGGATTGTACAAGCGCAGAGAAAAAACTTTCCATATGATCACGCATCACTTGCATTCATAAAGAATGGGTGATAGTGTTAGACATCAGGAAGCATACAAATTCCATTGACAAAGTCAGCTTGGCCTATGCAAGAGAAACAAGATCAAATGTTTAGTGTTTGACAGTCGAGAATGAGCAACTAGCACAGAACTTGTAGGCTGCCAGGAAAGACGCAGAACAACTCTGAGCAGCAACAGAGAATGAAGTTTCCGCATGGGGGGGAGATGAGAGTAGTGATACTTTATGAAGTATCAACACTTGGAGAAACCATGTGGAAAATCTATGACCGGTTTGTCACCATACATAAAGAAATTGTCCATTGGCATGGATTACAGTGGAAAAGTAAATATTTTTCTAAGACTCAAAAACATACAAGTTGTCATTGCCTATGTACAAGATCGGACAATGCAGTTCAAAGGGGCCCCGCTTGAGTTAGTGAAAAAGATGAAGGTGAGCTTCTTGTTGTTTTGAATCAACATCTGAGCTTCTTGTGTTTTGAGATCTTTCGTGTACTTGTATATACATGTGTAAATTAAATACCTCCCTAGTTAAGAGGAAGTGTTGAAGAATGTAACTAGGTTCGGTCTTCATATTTATATTTGAGTCAAAGAATGAAAATTATTTTTTTATTATTATTACAATGAATCATTAAAGCATGGATTTCATGCTTCGATCATCATTTTATAGGTCAAAGTCCCTATTGTGGACTTCTAGGTTGCATATTGAGTCATTAGAGTCGTTGTCCATTTCATGAGACCCTTCTTGGGCTTTTGTATCATGTAAAAAGAATTATTATTGAGTCAAAAATATATTTTGTCACCTCCACACCAAGTCGGCCCTAACCTAATGAAGTTGGCCTACAAGAGGACAATTCGACCCACAGAAGAGGCTATATATACAAGAGAAGTTCAATCTATTTGGATATCAACCCAACAAGTTCGATACACATCAAGGAAATGTAGAAAAAGTGTGAAGTTCAAGGGGAAGAAGTACAAGTCGAAGTTTTTGGGCTCTCTCTCTTTTATGCAAAGTTACTAGGCTATTTGTGAGATCGAAGTTCTGATGCTAAGAGGGTTGAAATTCTGAAAGTGTTGGGTCGAAGATTTTGTTGTTGGGAGATCAAAATTATGGATTTGTTGGGTCGAAGTGTTGTTGTAGCAAGGTCAAAGATCTAGATCGAAGTTGCTGGAAGGAAGGGCTGACTTGTTGGTTAGAGGAGGTATGTGTCTAGGTTGAAGAGTCTCGGATTATATCATCTTAACTACTGAAGGAAGAAGTTTCACTGGGTTTTTCCTTGGTAGAGTACCTACATCTTGTGTCTTTTGTTCTTGTGATCTTCATACACAAATGATTTGGTAATTCCTTGATGAAAGATAATATAATAAAGATATAAAAGAAGCCAGTATAATTCACAAGTAATTATCAAGAAGGAGAAATCTAACCCTAATTCTACTAGCATTGATTTCTCAACAAATATTTTATTCTATTAAAACTTTAAAGAGTACAACAAACTATTTTGGTCTATTCCTACAAGAATCTAGACCATAAATATATTCTAAAATGTCTAAGATGTTATAGACTCATACATAGACATCTGAATGCCAATATTGCTCGACAAAACTGGACCTTTCTAATAAATTGAATCAACGAGATATTCTACAAAAAGTGCACCAGTTAACACTAATATAATACATATAAGGCCTTCTAACAGCACAAAATGATGTAAGAAATAAATAACAACCTTGATCAAATCAATATAAAATTGATGTGCTTACTTCCTTCTTGTCACTTCTTGAAAGATTCAATTGTCACCCATACAAGCCCTTGTACTCAAGAATAAAGCTATCAAGGAAAAATTGCAACTTAGAACATACACATGCCCCTCCTCAATATTGTTTTCCATCCCCTCCTTCTGTGCCCTCTGGCTAATTTTGTATCCTCCTTGGGAAGTTGGAATACAACCATTTCATAATTAATCTTATAATTAAATTATCTTTTATTTTTAACTTTAGGAGAGGGATTTATTGAACAACCTCCAATTTTCACTGTGAGTCATAGAAATCTTTCAAATTATTCAATGCACCATAAGCATTTGTAATTGAAATTATATGATAACTCACCTCTTCACTTACAGAAGTAGCAATTAAGACATAGGATTTGTTGCCCTTGTTGTCAAATGGATTTCTTCTTATCTGATGTGGGATTTACATATGTAGGTATGCCTGATTTTTAGGACCATTCTCTGTAAATTTTCGTTCAGTCAAAACTATGCCAACAATGGATATAAAAAGTGCACTTCATTCGTAATATCCCCTTCCAATATCTAAGTGCTTTGTAACAATGATATAATTCATCCGACTAGACAACAATTTTCAACATGTTTCCATGAAAATATATAGTAATAGAAATTAATGTCAATACCAACAATGAATGAACCAACATATAATCTATACTGCTCAAGACAATCAAGACTGGAATTAAAACACGAGAACCAAAAAAAAAAAAAATTGGAACCGTAATGTGAAAGAAAGAGAATAGCAAGTATGTGTGCAGTTAAGTAACTTACGATTTAAATATACAAGAGCTAACTTAAATAGCACATTGAAGAGTAATGAAAATCCCAAAAAATAATTGATTCCTATTATTGTGTAAAGATTTACAGACACTTCAATGCAATAAGGCCCAAATCTCCGGTTACATTGTCTACAGTGATATTCCATCTAGGAGCTAGCAACTTATTAACAAAGATCACATTCTCTACATGCATCAAAGGAGAGCACAAAACCAATACTAGTCTGCCAGAAACCAAGAAATGACTCATTCACCTTTAGTGCACCTTTGAGTCCCTTTGGTTCTCCAAACTCTCTATGCACCAGTGGATTCATGCAAAAGGACCCATTCATACTTCACACTCATGAAGAGGGAGAATCATACTCACAAACAGACTTATAATATTCGTATCTTCCTTATGAAATGTCATTCCTCCATCAAGGGTCATTCCACTGCGTCGAAGTCAAAGAAATGAGTTGCTAGGACATATAGTTCAAACCCTCTTTTGGGAGGGGAGAAAGGAAATGGACAGACGTGATGATTTTCTGATACATATGAAATATGCACTAAAGAGAGCAGACGGAATAAACAAATTTTGACAAGCCATAATGGAAGAAACACAAAAGAGATAGGTCTGAGCGGGTGGCAGAGATGGAAAAGGAGTTACATTGAGCAGTAAAGATGTCTGAACTCAGCTCTGATATTGTGTCAAACCATGTTGAAAAACTCTCGAACTTCATTTTTCCATTAACATTTAGTTAGCTATATACAATGCGGGGGGCCTACATTTCTTCATCTTCTCCCCTCCTAATTTATTTACATTTATATTTACAGGACAAAAATCCTAAAAGGATTATGTCCAACAGACTTTCTCTTGCAATTAATATAATTTCAGAAATAACCATGAATTGAATTCCCTTTACTTGAGCCATCAGAGTAAGAGCTAGGCTGACATTTTCTCTTCAATATCTAGGATCATTAGCTTAAACAATAAGGACAAGAAATTGTGACTTGAACAAATGGTGCACAACACTAAAGTTTGCACAAACCCCAAATTGATGATTAAAGTTGGTAGCAATAGGAGGATAACATTTTTGCTAATTTTGGAGCCCATTAGTGGCTAATTTACTTGGACCAAATACACAGATGGTCATAATAGGGTGTTGGTCAGTTGGATTGGATTTACAGTCTATGGGAGGCCATCTTTCTCAAGGAAGATTCACCCAATAGATATATCAATGCATGTGATGGGTTATGATCATTTTGTATCCAAACTCTGATCATCATGATAAACTCTACGTATTCACCTCCCTCAACTTTCTTTTCATTGAATGCATCACATTTGGAGTCAAAGAATTTTAGTGTTTTATTTCAGTCTCTGGAACTTTATAAGCCTATGGAAGATCAAGGTTGGATTATTTGGTGGGACGCTGTAGTTTAAGTTTATGAGAGATGGGATCAACGATGGATCATAAGTGAAAAAGGGACTTGTAGGAGGCACTATGTAGACTTGAGGAGGTTACACCTTTCAGTGCAAAGGATTCTCATGATACAACTTTTCAAGAGTAGGTTCCAAAGTTTGAGATGATTGTTTGCAAAGGAGATAAGATAAGATAATTTTATTAATGTCCAATAGATGACCATAAATAGGTCAATGGGATTTATAACTACATTAATAATATAAAACAACTTAGGAGCACAAAAAAGTAAAACCAATCCTAGAGAAAACATGATAAAATCAAGTCTATCCTATGTAGAAAAGATCAAAAGGTGTTTGCGTCCATTTTCACCTAAAATGGTTTCAAGATGGAAATGGTGGCTCCAAATTCTTCTTCAACTTTTTGAAGCAGAAAGTGGTTTCAGAAAAGGTACCTGACCTGCGTAGGGCAAATGGGTCTCTTACAAAGGACCCTTTTAAGGCTCAAAGTATGTTTAGGCATCATTTTCAAAATATTTTTTCTCCTTACTCTCCATAGGAAGGATGCTAAAAATTATTGTTATATGGTTGTCCCTCATAAGTTTTCTCTTGGTATTAAGGATGGTTGAATAGAAACTTCTAGAAGGAGTTGTTCATTGCTCTTACCTCCAGGAAAAATGGCAACTATTCAAATATGGATTACCTCCCTTGTGAGTTTTACAAGGCCATGTGGGACACCATTGAGGAATGACTTTTGTTGTTTGGCTTCGAAAGTTTTATCTTTCTGGTGGAAATTTTTGAATTTCTCAATCAAGGCTTAATTAATCTTATTCCCAGTGATGTGGCTCCAAACACCTGTTGAATTTGTAACTACGGTTGCTTTTCATAATGTACATTTGGTCACTTGATGAAATTTTCTTTATCATTGTAAAGCATATTTATAAATGGTTGAATCAAAGGAAAATTTATTTTGAGTCAAAGTCCCATTGTGAATTTAAAAAGATGAAAAAACGACTTTTTTTTAAATGTAAATTTTGGCTCCAAAAGTGACAAGTCAGTGTCCCTCCAAGTCAAGTCAGCCCTAGAAAAGAGACACGTCCATTCACCCAAGACATACTTGTTAAAATTGGCAACTAGGGCCAAACTCCACAAGGGTCACCTTATTCATGGCAGCTGATATTTTTCTTGGATTCCTCTCTTCGAGAGGTGTAGGACTGATCTAAAGATCATCCGATTCCGACATGTATTTATGGAGATATGAATTTATTTATATTATTTGACAATTTGTCAAGGTCGGCCAGCAAGAAAATAACCCCCAGCTCAACCTCAACGTTGCATTTAAATAGAGGAGACCTAAACTCATTTGCCACACACATCTCTCATGATCTCTCTCTCCACATGTTTTGGGTTTGTCTTCTCTCAAGGAGGATGTAGTGGAAAGAGTCATGAAGGAGAGACCCTAGCCGCAGTCTTGAAGAAGCCCTAGCCGCAATCAAAGGGAAGGCTCCAATACGCAGTCAGTAAAGGCTCTAAGCCGCATCAAGGGAAGGCTCTAGTACATAGTCAAAGAAGGCTCTAAGCCGCATCAAGGGAAGGATCTAGTATGTAGTCAAAAGGAGGCTCTAATCCACTGTCAAGAGGAAGGCTATAACCCACGGTTAAGGAAGGCCCCATTTTGCAGTTAAGAAGAGGCCTAATCCACAGTAAAGGGAGGCCTAATCCACAGCTAAGAGGAGCTTCAATCAACTGTCAAAAGGGAGCCCTAATCCCCTGTAAAAAGGAGCTCTTATCTGCAGCACAGGAGCCCTAGGCTGAAGCAAGAAGGAGTCTTAACATAGCATTAAGAAGCCTGGAAAGACAACATGTTTGTTGTATGTGATAGCGAGACATAGGAAGTTGTTCTAGGCATGGGTTAAGGACTTGTTTGTGCTTGTTGGAGGAGACCGCAACTATAGCTAGCTGCTTTGCTAGGCTGCAAGCCATAGCAAGCAGCTTAGGTTGTTCCAAGGCAGCGTTGAGGTGTACAATGCTTGCAAGAGACAGCTGGAAAAAAGGGGAGACTCTCCTAGGTGGACCGCAGCCCTAGAAGGGCTTAGTTTGTTGACAGCTTGGAGGGTTAAGGGATGCATATTGTACCCCAACCAGAATTGCAAGAGCAGCAAGCAAACAGTGGAGGACGACAGCATCTTGTGGAGGAGAGTTGGGTCAAAGTGTTGACCGGATTGGATCATGATTGCAGCAACCTGTTGTTGCCATGTGGAGGATCTTCCTAGGAGCAGAACCAGTTGTGTAGGGTGCATTGTGCTCACTGTTGAAGGTTGGGTTTGACGAAGCCACTTAGAAGAAGATATCTATCCAGTTTGACCAGCACTAACTTCTCTAGTCAAGGCTTTACTGTTGCTGTCATAAAATATCAGTTTTGTATATTTGTACTATCTCTCTCTCTGCTGAACTATTGAAGAATATAAGAAGAATTGATCAATGGTTCCCCACATTAGGGTTTGTCCCTGGCTGGTGCCACTTATTGTGTCCTCTTGTATTGGCTTGTCTTCTATTGTTTATTTTATGTTCTATCTGCATTTTACTATCATGTTGATGTGATTGCTAATCTGGATATTGATATTGGGCTAATAAGAAAATTGAAGTAAATTGCTCTTAAGCATAGAACATACCAAAAATTAGCATGGCATCAGAGTTGAGGTGAAGACAAAGCCCAAGCAAGAGTGAAAGAGTGATCATTGAAAACAGTTGGAAAGGACAAAATGCTCAATGGGTTCCTCATCCCACTTCCCAGCTGAAGACAAGCTCCGTGAAAAGTCAAACTATCATGGATGGAAGATGTCTCTTGATTCGACACTGGAAGAATACTGGATTATGTGAAGGGTAAAATCCTTGACCCTCCACCAAATGCACCAGCTGCTACAAAGAACAAGTACACCAATGGTGAAGTCAAAGAGAAGAAGATTATCAGAGATCCCATTGACAAGCGTCTACTGGCCTACATCTCCGATTTGAACACCTCCAAGGAGATCTACGACAGATTGGTAAGCATGTTCAAGGTTAGTGATGCAAATCAAATTTTATTTCTCAAAAATAAGCTAAAGGATATTAAGAAGGGCAAAGACGAGGATATTCAATCCTACTTCTTAAGGATCACTAAGATCAAGAATGATCTTCTATCGATTGGAGAAGTCATTCCTGACAGGGAACTTACTATCACTACCCTTGGAGGGCTCCCACCAGAGTGGTATATATTTAGAACCACTATTCTCAATAATGATCAAATTCCGGGATTTGAAGAATTGATGTCAAGATGCATGCAAGAAGAAACAAGAATGGTGGAGCAAGAAATGCCTTATAATAGAGGCAACACCACCGCTTTCTCTGCTCATGCCAAAAGGAGAAATAATGCAAGGTCTAAAGGTCATTTCAATGGAAAAACCGAATCTAAGGGTGGAAGGAAGGGAAGGTGCTTTGTTTGCAATAAGTTTGGCCATTATGCGAGGGAGTGTCCAAATAGAAGGGACACATCACATGATGATGATCACAATCATTCCAGGGGCAACTTCAACAACAAATATCGAAGGAATGATAGGTACAATGGAAAAGGAAAAAGGAATGTATGACATCAAGGAAATGGCCGACCCTCCAAGAAAGCAAGGAACTCCGGGTATGAAGAATCAAATGTTGTTAACAATAAGAAAAAGGAGTATTATCTTATATCAGCCCTCTCCTCTACTTCTCCTCCGGACTCTTTGGAAATTGGCTTATTGATAGTGGTGCTTCAAGGCACATCGCCGAATACAAGGAAGCGCTCTCTAAACTGATAGAGAAGGAAACAAACTTGGAGATTATTCTTGGAAACGATACCACCTATTCCATAAAGGGTGTAGGGAATGCTACTCTTCAATTGAATCAGGGTAACACAATTCATTTACAAGTTCTTTATGTACCTGATCTCAAGAAGAACCTGGTATCCATTTTGGCAATGGAAGACAAAGGTTACAAGGTGGCGTTCATCGATGGAAAGGTACATGTTTGGAAAAGAAATTTTAAAGATGCTTTTACTCCTGGGTTCAGGGTTGGCACTTTGTATCAAGTTGTAGGAATTCCATTGGGGACCATGTCTTGTGACACATCTCTACAATTTGAACTATAGCACCGGAGGTTTGCCCATCTTCATTACAAGGCCCTACCCGATATGAGTCAGATGGTGACAGGGATGCCCAAGTTCAAAGAAGAGCATGAAGGTATATGTCCGGGATGTACCGAGGGAAAACTTACAAGGGGACCTTTCCCCTAAAGTAATAGCAAGACTACAAATGTGGAACAACCCAATGGGTTTGAGGTTCATGACTGGGAACCTCATGTATAAAGGTTAAAGAAAGCTCTCTATGAGTTGAAGCAAGCACCCCGAACTTGGTATGAGAGAATTGATAACTATTTGGTGAAGCTGAGATTCACTAGGAGTGAAGTCGATCCAAACCTTTACTTTAAGGTTGAAGATGATAGGCCTCTCATACTGGTACTTTATATGGATGGCCTCTTTCTGACAGGTACAGGCCCTCTCATTTAGAAACGTAAGAGGAAGTTAGATTCTGAATTTGAAATGAAGGACCTAGGACTGATGCACTACTTCCTAGGGTTGGAGGTCTGGCAAAATCCAAGAGAAATTTTCCTATCTCAAGGAGAATATGTTGCGAAGATATTGGAAATATTTGAGATGGTGGACTGCAAGCCTGTGACTACCCCGATGGAGCTTAACTTTAAGAAGTTATGCAGTAGTGTTGCCGGACCTAAATTGGGAAATACCTATGAGTTTCGTCAACTCATAGTAGCATTGATGTTTTTGGTGAACTCTTGTCTGGATATATGTTTTGCAGTTAACATGTTGAGCTAATAAATGGTTGGGCCTCATCATATTCCTTGGATTGGTGTCAAGAATCTTCTGATATTTCTTCAGGGCACAATCTCTCATGGACTAGGATACACTACTGAAAATGTGAGGCTGCATGGTTATTGTAACGTTGATTGGGCAGGCAATATGGTGGATCGCAAGAGCACTTCTAGGTGTTGTTTCTCTGTGGGATCTGCTTTGATATCCTGGATGAGCAGGAAGTAGAAGTCGGTTGCTTTGAGCACCATTGAAGCCGAATACATAGCTACGAGTATGGCCTCTTGTGAAGTTGTTTGGTTGAGGAAGCTCTTCAGTGAGTTGTTTGGACATGTGTTAGATACCACCGTGATCCTCTCTAACAACTAGAGTGGGATCTGATTATCAAAGAATCTTGTATTTCATGATCGCTCAAAGCACATAGACATCAAATACCACTTTATCCGGGATATGGTACAACAAGAAGCAATAAGGCTCCATCAAATTGGGATTGATGAATAGGTCGCCTATATTCTGATGAAGCCCCTGGGAAAGGTCAAATTCTTGACTGTCCGCGAACGACTAGGAGTCATGGAGAGACCCTCTCCTGAGGGTCCTCTATGATATGGACATTGAGCTCTGAGAGCTCCGGGGGGCTTGGGGTACTTCTTGGAGTGATAAGCAACCATAGGGTGAGTGGTTCAGCCTTCCCCTAGTGGTTTTCTATGTAGGCAGGAAGAGTGGTTCATCCTTCTCCTACCGAGACACAATCATAGGGTGAGTGGTTCAACCTTCCCCTAGTGATTTGTTGTGTATAGGGTGAGTGGTTCAGCCTTCCCCTAGGATACCCCTTGGCGACATGTAGGCAAGATGAGTGGTTCATCCTTCTCCTTCTGAGACATCCTACCCATGCAGTCTCGAACTCATGGGAAGTACCTCTCATCTAGCCAATGAGTAGGGAAATGAGGATAGGGACCATAGTACTACCGATGGATGCATCGTGTAATACTATACTCCCTATGTTAGGATGACTGATATTGATCCGGAATCAATTAGAACTAACTTTGGGTCAGTAAGAGTGGTATGAGACACTTTCTTTACTTGGAACTGATTTCGGATTAGTAAGAGTGGTATGAGACACTCTTTATTTGGAACTGATTTCGGATCAGTAAGAGTGGTATCAGACACTCTCTTTATTTGGAACTGATTTCGGATCAGTAAGAGTGGTATCAAACACTCTTTTATCTGGACTGACTTTGGGTCAATAGAGAATGGTATGATACATTCTCGATCACTTCTTCTTCTTCATAGTTTAGCAGAGCAGTGCATTGATGGTAGAGATAGTATCGACTAACAAATGGATTAGCATATGGAGTTCTCCCTAGTTGAGAGGGAGTGTTAAAATTGGAAACTAGGGCCAAACTCCATGAGGGTCACCTTATTCATGGCAGTTGATATTTTTCTTGGATTCTTCTCTTCGAGAGGTGTAGGATTGATCTAAAGATCATCCGATTCCAACATGTATTTATGGAGATATGAATTTATTTATATTATTTGACAATTTGTCAAGGTCGACCAGCAAGCAAATAACCCCCAGCTCAACCTCAGCATTGCATTTAAATAGAGGAGACCTCAAGTCATTTGTCACACACATCTCTCATGATCTCTCTCTCCACATGTTTTGGGTTTGTCTTCTCTCAAGGAGGACGTAGTGGAAAGAGTCATGAAGAAGAGACCCTAGCCGCAGTCTTGAAGAAGCCCTAGCTGCAGTCAAAGGGAAGGCTCCAATACGCGGTTTGTAAAGGCTCTAAGCCACATCAAGGGAAGGCTCTAGTATGCAGTCAAAGAAGGCTCTAAGCCACATCAAGGGAAGGATCTAGTACGCAGTCAAAAGGAGGCTCTAACCCGCAGTTAAGGAAGGCCCTAATTCACAGCTATGGATAGGCATAATCCGTAGTAAAGGGAAGCCTGATCTGCAGCTAAGATGAGCTCCAATCCACTATCAAAAGGGAGCCCTAATCCACTTTAAAAAGGAGCTCTTATCCGCAGCACAGAAGGATCGCTAGGTTTAAGCAAGGACTCTTAACATAGCATTAAGAAGCTTGGAAAGACAGCGTGTTTTTTGCAGGTGATGGCTTGACATAGGCATTTGTTCTAGGAATGGGTTAAGGACTTGTTTGGACTTGTTGGAGGAGAACGTAGCTACAGCTAGCTGCTTTGCTAGACTACAAGCCATAGCAAATAGCTTAGGTTGTTCTAACGCAGCGTTGAGGTGTATAATGCTCGCAGGAGACAGCATGGCAAAAACGAGAGACTTTCCTAAGTGGACCGCAACCCTAGAAGGGCCTAGTTTGTTGACAGCTTGGAGGGTTAAGCGCTGCATATTGTGCCCCAGAATTGCAGGAGCAACAAGCAAATAATGGAGGATAACAGCATCTTGTGGAGGAGTGTTGGGTCAAAGTGTTGACCGGATTGGATTGTGATTGCAGCAGCTTGTTGTTTCCATGTGGAGGATCTTCCTAGGAGCAGAACCAACTGTGTAGGGTGCATTGTGCTCATTGTTGAAGGTTGGGTTTGACCAAGCCACTTAGAAGAAGATCTCTATCCAATTTGACCAACATTGACTTCTCTGGTCAAGGCTTTACTGTCGTTGTCATAAAATACCAGTTTTGTATATTTGTACTATCTCTCTCTCTCTACTAAACTATTGAAGAATATAAGAAGAATTGATCAAGGGTTTCCCCACACTGGGGTTTGTCCCTGGCTGGTGCCACATCTTGTGTCCTCTTGTCTTGGCTTGTATTCTATTGTTTATGTTTATGTTCTATCTGCATTTTACTATCATGCTGATGTGATTGCTAATATGGATATTGATATTGGGCTAATAAGAAAATTGAAGTAAATTGCTCTTAAGCATAGAACATACCAAAAATTAACAATACAACTATATGAGGGTAGCTCGACCTTCTCCATTGGCACATTTGCATTCCCTCACACAAGACAGTTTTTGGGCGAGTGAAGGACAAGAATGACGAAGAAGGATGAAAAACAAGGCCGAGTTTTCTCTCTTCTCTCTCTATCTAGCAACTCACATGCGTGGAGTAATCTCTCTCTTTGTAGTACTCATTTTTCTGGGGCAATTGTTGTAGGCCCAAAATTATGGGGCAACTGGCTCTTGCAAAAGGGCCAAAATTCTGGAAGTGCTTATCAGATTGGGTGACTTGACTTGGAGGAGAAGACCAAGTTTGACCACATGTTTAGGTGTGTCTCTCATTGAACAAGAACAATTTCTCCATTGAAAATTTTGTTGGTTTTTCCCCGTAGTGGGTTTTCCCGGGGTAAATCTTATGTGTTGTTATCTCTATTGTTCTATTGTTCTTTATGGTTGAATTTCTAAAGTATAATTGCTAAATGATATATTGGAATAAGCTAAAAGAAGACCTACATCAAAAGTAATTATCAGAATTTTAGAAATATTGTGCTGACCTTAATTGCACTAAGAAAATCAACATGGTATCAGAGCTTTGGTGAAGGAAGAAAGAAACATTGAGATCACCTTAACAATGTTGAGAAATCTATGGGTAGCTTAATTAGGAAATTTCTCTTACTTTAACTACTTGTGATGTATTTTACTTAACATAATTAGCTTCTTCTTTCACTTGATTATATTTGTTCTTATCATCAAATAGATAAGAAACCATAAATAACAATAAGACAAGAGGACACAATATAGACGATCAGCCATAGCCAAAACCTCTCCTCTAGAGAGGAAAACCCACAAGAATTATTCTCTTCTTATAGAACTTCAATTGACGAACTCCAAGACCTATGAACCTTGACTAAGACCCCTCCAAGACCAAGTCAATGCCTCTCCTTGATTGGATTTTCTTCCAGCAACTTGACCCCAACTACTTCTACAACTTCGAGCCCCAACTGCTTCTTCTACAATTTCGATCCCCACTGATATTATTCTGCAATTTCGACCCGCAGTTGATTCTTTTGTAGAAACCCTAGGTTGCACATGTGAGATGATCATGAACTTGCTTCCTTTCCTTCTTCACTTGAATATCCTTCTCCTTCTTGAGTACTTGGTCAACAATCTTAGTCTTTTCATACTTAATTTCAGTCTCCTAAGGTAGATGCAATTTCCTGCTGCAAGTGATGCCCCACTTTCCTCGCACGTGTGAAGGATATTAGCTCCAAAACTATCCCAAAACCTTCGCTTTCTTCTTCTCCTTCTTAGATCGAACTTCTTGAGAGTTGATTGGATGATCCTTGAATGAGGTTGAGTGCTCCTTTATATAGGCTTCCTTGGGTGCCCAAGTAGGTCGGAATGATCTTCAAGATAGGCCGACTTGCTCCTTTTGAAGGTCGACTTGTTTGTAGCACTATGACAAGGTCTTGGAGGGTCTTTGACTCTATATCCGACTCAAATAAAAAAAAAAAATACAATATGTAACATTGAATTAAGGCTTTTGTGATCCGTATCAAGTTTTTGAGACATGTTTTTGGCAATAATGGCACATCAAAATTCATTTGTCGACACATTCCGAACCAACAAGGGTGGTTCATCATCAGGACAAAATGAAGAATCAAATCAAGGCAACAAGTTAAATAGAGAGACTACAACGTCTAGAAAGAAACGGCTACATTTGATTGGACCATAAATTAGGGGAAATTTTATTAATTAAATAATTAGTTAGTTAATTTATTTATATATATATATATATATATATTAACTAATAATTTTTATATATTAGTATATAAATAACTAAAAAATTATATTAGTATAATTTATATAAAATATATATGTATAATATTAGTTAATATATATATATATATATATATATATTAAATTAATAAAATTTCCCCTAATTTCTAGTCTAGTCAAATGTAGTTGTTTCTTTTGGTCAAAAGTAGTTATTTCTTTCTAGCCGTTGGAGTAATCGGCCTCTCTATTTAACTTGTTGCCTTGATCTGATTCTTCATCTTGTCCTGATGATGAACCACACTTGTTGGTTTGAAACGCGTCGACAAATGAATTTTGATGTGATTATCGCCGAAAACATGTCTCAAAAAATATGTAACATGTTGAAAGGGCCTTCCATACATGAAAATAACTCAATTGACTTGTAGACTCAATAACAAGCCCTAGAAGCACTCAATGGGTGCTTAACCTATAAAATAAATTTCCATTTGAGCATGAAACCCATGCCTCAAGAATAACAATAATAAAATTATTTTTCTCTTTACATCAAATACATAAAATCATGATTACATATGTCATTATGAAGACCGAACCTAGTTACAATTTTTCGAAGTTCCCTTTTAAATAGAGAGGTATTCACAATCCATACAAGGTACTTGGACATTCTCAATCTGAAGAATTTTCATAAGAAAAGTCAGATTGGTAAACCATCTCATAAGCTACTTCCTTAGCTTATGTCAAAGCATCTCATCATACTAACCAGCATTGTCACCCAGCAAGGCCTTGATTAACATCTACATCTCTCCACAAGATCAAAGCACAATGCTAGCGAGACCAGTGACTAACAGACAACATCATCATTGTCTCTCAAGGCACATACTCCACCCTGGTGTTCATAGAGTATGTCCTTTTAGGACAATTCCTATCTTGGAATAACACATCCTCAATGAATTTACTCTTCAACTACTCTTATCTTGGATGCCCTTCCTCAACCTCAAAGAGTATCGGAATCAGTCTCAGATGCTTACAGAATCCTCTATTCTTTTTTCACAATATGAAGACAAGAATGATGTGTCTATCTCTCCCTTTCAACAAGGGAAGATATATTCATTCCTATCAAAAGGAATATACCCAAGCTCCATCTCAACACGAGACTTGTTTCTAACAGTATCTCTTTGCTCTTTGGTGGAGATCATGGTGCCTTCAACTTTTTGTAGAGCTCCACCTTTCAATGTCATGAATTTCATCTTTATCATTATGGAGCCTCCATCTTCAAGGTTTTCTTCGTAGGGCATCATCCGTCCATCACTTTCCTTTAACGAACCACAGGGTTGAACCATCATTCATGTCATCCTTCTTTTCATCAAAAAGTGATCTTTTAGTCCACATCTGTATTTTCTTCACATAACCACCTTCTCCACATCATGTTTCTTTAAGGATCTTCCATCCATTCCCATGAGTACTAGTTGTAGGTGCCATCTACGACTCTCTTACGATAGCCATGTTTTAACCTAACCAAATGTTATTCAAAAATCAAAAATCAAATCAGAGTTACCTTTTAGGATGACCTTTCATCATGACATCTGCTTCGTACAACATCAACACCTTGCACATTCATAAACATATCTCCAAGATTTCCAATGTCAAGGGTCTTCTTCTTTTTCAGACTTTATCAAGGTTTTCATACCTTTCCCATGGAGATACCATACCAGGTCCTTCTAGCCATCGAATGTTGATTCCTTATCTTATGTGACCATATTTACAACTTTTTCATGAATCCTTCTTTCTTTCCTCACATATTGTATCTAGGAACTTCTATGTATAGTTCCTTCATCTTGTTAACCACCTCATATTCCTATGAGGACATATTATGTTGATTTCAACTTATCAATATGTGAACTAGTTCAAGGTGTATACCTTCATGCATCAAGAAGAGATTCTTATTTTTCCATCATGCTATAAGATAAAGCATTCAACCATGTTTTATGCAACTATGACATGACATAATTTATCAAATACATGCAAACATACCTCTTTTCTCCTTTTGGTCATCTAGACTTCCATCAGCAGCTTCCTTTCCTTTCTTTAAAGTACTTCAGCGATGTTGCACTCCTATGTCATCATACCATAATCCTTCTAAACAATAGATCCCACACACGGTGGAATAATCAGCAAGACGCTTCTTCCAAGTAGAGGTGAACCTTCTAATGAAGATTCCAGCGAAGGATCTTGATTATCCTCATCCTGCAAATGCTCCTCTCTAATGATGATGATGTATGATGAATTAATTTTAGCTTCTATCATGTTAAATGACATTGTTTCAACCATATATACTATTTATGCTTTCAATGTGGTCTCCAAGAGCTACATCCTTTCTATGATGATTGCTACATCCATGTAAACTTCTACTTCAACTATCCTTTCAAGCTTCTATAATGATGTCATGAGCTCTTGGTTCAATTGTATTCTTCTCATATGATGTCATCTCCTAATATGATGCATCCTATCATACTTACAATGTTTTTTATCTGACACTAATCCTTCAACCATGGTAGAGGTATTTTCACCTCCTACTTCTCCTTGCTATATATCTGAGAAACCTTAATACTGAAAATCTATCCCTTCTTTCTTGGATTTCTTCTCATCAGGTTCTTCCCTTCAGTGATATGGGCTTCAATTATGTCTTTCCTTTTCTTGTTGTCCTTCTTGAATTTCAGACAATCTCTCTTGAAATGCCCATATTCCTGACATCCATAGCATTGGATCTTTGACATATCGATCTTCTTCTTATTTTGTGGACCAAACTTCCCAAACTTTCCTTTTCTCCTAGCCATGGCAGCAAATGCTTGAACTTGTTCGCTTAGTCCAACATCACTCTTTTCTTTTAACCTAGTTTCTTCAGTGTTACACAATGACCAAAGTTCACTGAATGGGGTGGATTCCTTCTTTCCATAGATGCTTGATATAAAGTTTCCCCATTCCTCCAGTAGTGCATTGAGCACAACTATGGTAATTTCTTTATCGGACATTACTTCCCCCAACTCTTGTAGTTAATCTCGTATTTCTAACACCCTCATAAGATATGAGGTTATTCCTTCTTTTTATACCTTCATCTTATATAGCTCGATTCTCAAAGATATTACTTTTCCTGTAGTGCTTACAGAGAATAATTCTACTAACTTCTCATAGATTTATTTTTTATGTTTCCAACTTTGCTACATAAGGGATAAGGGGGTCCTTGATGGATTCTATAAGAATCCTTTGAGCCCTTATTTCCCCTTTCATATACTTTGCTAGAGCTTAAGCTTCTTCCTTTGGAGGTTTAGTGATTGAACCCCTAACATGCCCAATGACTTCATTTTCTATGACAATCAAATTTATCCTCTTCTTTCATGCAAGAAAGTTTGATGACCCAACCAATTTATTGCTCTCCTTGCAAAATGAAGTCATTTTTATAGATTTAGACATAGATAAAGATACTTACTTGTCAAGTGAAGATACTCCTAGATGATGGAATCTTCAACTTGATGCCTTTCTTGATGATGACGAAATTTAAAGATGACAACACTTCTTCTTCTTAGAGATGCCTTTCAAATATGCTTGAAATGTGATCCTTTCCTTAAAGAGAGAGAGATCACCTAGATGATCATGATGGCAATATTTTTTCCTATTTCCCTTGGTTGTAAAGACTTCAAGATGCTTCAATGTAGATCTTCTGTGAGTGGAGGTAGGGTCCTTGAGGTCTTCTATTCATTGTGATGATAATTGTGAGCTTCCCAAGAATGCTTCAAGTGTATAACCCTTCTTTGAATGAGCTAGGGTTTTGAGGTCTTCTTCTCTTTGAGTTGTGATGATCCTTGAGATGTGATGAATGGTCCTCCTTGATGTTCCTTAGATTTCTTGGCCCTTAAGTATTCCTTCTTAATGGTTCAATGTCCTCTTTGATGCCTTGACCTTTCTTGATATTTATTTTGATGGTTCTTCTACAAGCTACCTTTCCTTGTCCTATCACCTATGCTCTGATACCATGTTGAGAAATCTAGGTTCAACTTAATTAGACGATTTCTCTTACTTTAATAACTGGTTGTGATGTATTTTACTTGCTTCTTCTTTCAATTGATTATATTTAATGTTCTTATCATCAAATAGCTACCAAACCATAAGAAACAATAAGACAAGAGGACACAAGATATAGGCGATCAACGAGAGCCAAAACCTCCCCTCTTGAGAGGAAAACCCATAAGAATTCTTCTCTTCTTATAGAACTTCAATTGACGAATTTGAAGACCTATTACCGTTGACCAAGACCCATCCAAGACCAAGTCAATGCCTCTCCTTCATGAGATTTTTTCCAACAACTTGACCCCAGCTACTTTTGTAACTTCGACCCCTAGCTGTTGGTTATGCTTTTGCAATTTCGATCCCCAATAGATTCTTCTGCAATTTCGACCCCCAACAAATTCTTCTGCAATTTCGACCCCCAACAGATTCTTCTGCAATTTCGACCCCCAACAAATTCTTCTGCAAAAACCTTAGGCTGGACTTGTGAGATGAACTTGCTTTCTTTCCTTATTTGATTGAATAACCTTCTCCTTTTTGAGTACTCGGCCATCAATCTTAGTCTTTTCACACTTAATTTCGGTCTCCTAGGGTAGTTGCAATTTCCTGCTGCAAGTGATGCCCTAGTTTCCTCGCACATCTGAAGGATACTAGCCCAAAAACTATCCCAAAACCTTCGCTTTCTTCTTCTCCTAGATCGATCTTCTTGAGAGTTGATTGGATGATCCTTGAATGAGGTCGAGCACTGCTTTATATAGGCTTCCTTGGGTGCCCTAATACGGTGACATGTCCTTCTAGATAGGCCGACTTGCTCCTTTTGAAGGTTGACTTGTTAGTAGCACTATGACAAGGTCTTGGAGGGTCTTTGACTCTATTTTCGACTCAAATAAATTTTGTTTTACAATATGTAACATGCCTAAAGGGTTTTCCATGCATGACAATGACTAAATTGACTTGTAGACTCAATAAAAAGCCCTAAAAGCACTCAATGGGTACCTAACCTATCTGAAACACATGCCTCAAGAATAATAGTAATAAATTTATTTTTTCTTTACATCAAATACATAAAATCATGATTACATATTTCACTATGAACATTGAACCTAGTCATATTTCAACAAACAAAACCCTAGAGAGCATTTTATTCAAGTTATTGTATATTGGTTTCTATGGCTTCCTCTATGAAATCTGAAAACAAGCTAGAGGGAGCATCTAATTTCAAAGCTTGGAAAGTTAGAACCAGAAGATGATGCAGGAAAAGAAAAGTTCAAGGAGGATGACATCAATGCTATGAGCATCATAGTGGACTCCATTAGGGATCATTTGGTTCCCGACATTGGAAAACTTGATACCTCAAATAAGATGTACAATGCCCTAGAATCTCCACAAAATCAACAATGGTGGTCAATCAATGAGCTTGAAGAATGAACTTTGAAATGCAAGGATGACTAATGACAATATTGTGGCTTCTTACTTCGTAAGGATTTCCCAAATAAGAGATCAAATTCAAGCAATTGGAGAATCCATCCCTAATCAAGAACTATAATTACATCACTCAATGGTCTTCCTAGATTATGGGATGCTTTCGCAACAAGTATAAGCAATTGGAAGGAAGCGCCAACATTTGAAAACCTATGGACATCGTGTGCTGAAGAAGAAGCAAGATTGATGACTAGAGATCGTCAAGATGAGGAAGTTCAAGCCCTTGCAGCGCGTTTCAAGAACAAAGGAAAAAGAAGTTTGGACCTCAACACAAAAAGTCAGGAAAAGGATCATCTTCCTCTAAGAAGAACAAAGACTTATCAAAGATACAATGTTATGGTTGTCAAGAATATAGACATTTCACAAGAAATTGTCCTAATATGGATAACTAGAAAAGAAAGGGAAACAACATGCATCCGCAACAGAAGTTGAGAAAGATGAAAAACCAAAGAAGACCAAAGGTGAAAAGGATGTCTTCTACTATTCTTCTTTGACATGTTCCTTTGTAGATGATGATGACATGTCACTGGTAGATAATGGAGCATCAAGGCACATGACCGGAGAGCATGAGAATCTCTCAAGCATGACAGAAAAGAAGTTGTCTCAGAGGGTTGAAGTGGGAAACAATAACAGTGATGCAGTCAAAGGAGTTGGAAAGGCATCCATAGAGTTCGAATCTGCTAACAATGTACATCTCAGCAATGTTCTCTATGTACCAGGTTTGAAAAAGAAACTTGTCTTTGTTTCTTGTTTAGAAGATAAAGGAGATAGAGTTGCTTTTGTGGATGGAAAAGTACTCATTTGGTCCAAGGGATCTAGTATAGATGATGCTAGGGTTATTGGGATTCATGATGGAAGATTGTATAGACTTTTAAGACAACCAAATCAAGCATTCATACATGACGAAATAAATCTAAGTGAGTTATGACATCAAAGGTATGGACATCTTCATTTTAGAGCATTCCCTGAATTGAGTCAAATAGTGTCAGGGTTTCTTGAACTATAAAATAAGAATGATGGTGTATGCAAAGGTTGTGCTCTTGGGAAGAGCATCAAGAAACCATTTGGAAAATAGTGACAACATATCTAAGGAAGCTTTGGGCTTGATTCATTCTTATGTATGTGGTCCAATGCCCATAAAATCACTTGGTGGTTTGTTGTACTATGTGACATTTATTGATGACTTCTCTCATAAGACATGGATATCTCTCTTGAAGACTAACGACGAAGTTTTTGACAAGTTCCAGGAATTCAAAGCTGAAGTGGAAAACTTGATAGGAAAAAAATATCAAGATATTGAGATTTGACAATGGAGGATAATACACCTCAAAGGAGCTTGTTGCTTTCTACAAGCAAGTTGGGATTAAGAGGGAGTTGATTGTCCCATATAATCCATAATAGAATGGTGTAGAAAAATGGAAGAATAGGTTCATTGAAGAATCTATCAAGGCCATGATGCAAGACTTGGACTTGTCGTTGTTCTTATGGGGTGAAGCATCACAAACAGCTATGTACATTCAAAACTGAAGTCCTCATAGAGTTCTGGAACGTTTGACTCCTGAAGAAGCCTTCTCTAAAAGGAAGACAAAGGTTGAGCACATGAGAATCTTTCGTTGTCCTGTATATATTCATGTTCCTAAGGATAAGAGGAACAAGCTTGAACCTTCAGAAAAGAAAGACATATTTGTTGGATATAGTGAATCTTCAAAGGCCTAAAAAATATACATTCTAGAGTAACAACGGATTGAGGTCAGCCGAGGTGTCACCTTCAATGAGAAAGTGGCATATTGGAGGTCCAAGGAAGTCTCTATAGATTCCTTGGATGAAGTAAAGCAGGAAGCCTCAAGGGAGGAGCATTCAATTTCTACAGAATGTACTGGAAGACCAAAAGGGCCTTAAGATCCAGCAAAACCAATCATAGTTCCAGAGATCAAGAAGAGACCAGCATGGCTTAGATCCACATTGGAAGAGGCAGAATGGCATACAACTCCTTATGGCACATCTAGAGAGGTGAAGAAACCTCAAAGGTTCTCTAGCTATGCACCTCTCATGACAAAACTCATTGATCAAGAACCTTCCACATATGAAGAATTAGTTAGTTAGCAAGTTTGGAAGGAGGCAATGAATGAAGAGTACCAATCAATCATGAAGAATGATGTTTGGGAAATCGTGCCAAGTTTTGAAGGGAAGTCAGTGGTGACTTCCAAGTGGATATACAAGATTAAGCACACTACAGATGAGTGTATTGACAAATACAATGCACGATTAGTGGCTAGAGGATTCTCTAAGAAAGAGGGGAAGACTATGATGAGACTTTTGCTCCAGTTTCCAGGTACACCTCCATTAGATCCATCATCTCACTTGTTGCTTCTATGGCATGGGAATTGCACCAAATGGATGTAAACACTGCTTTCCTCAATGGAGTGATTGAAGAAGAGGTGTACATAGAGAAACCTCAAGGATTTGAGGTATATGGAAAGGAGTCTCATGTTTGCAGGTTAAAAAAGACATTGTATGGACTCGAGAAAGCTCCAAGAGCTTGGTACACTCATATTGACAGCTATCTAACGAGACTGGGATTTACCAAGAGTGAAGTTGATCCAAACCTTTACTTTAAGGTTGTGACGAATGCACATGTGATCTTATTATTATATGTTGATGACTTGTTTCTACCAGGTGTCGAGCCTCTTATCATTTAGTGCAAGAAGAGTTGGCTTCTGAGTTCGACATGAAGGATGTTAGGTTGATGCACTATTACTTGGGATTAGAAGTATGGCAGAAACCTGGCGAAGTCTTCCATGATCAAGGAAAATATGTATTAGGGATCCTTCATAGATTTGGTATGATGGATTGCAAATCCATGGGGACTAACTTAAAGAAGTTAAGAGGCTCCAACTCCATATTGGTAGATGCATCTATGTCCAGCGGCTAATTGGTGTGTTGATGTATTTGGTTAACACCAAGTCAAACATCTGCATTGTTGTGAACACCTTGAGCCAGTTCCAGGTAGAACCGAGACACGAGCATTGGATTGCAGCAAAGCACATCTTGAGATATTTGCATGGTACAATGAACTATGGCTTGAGGTATGTTGCAAACAAGGATGTACAACTTCAGGGATATACAGACATTGATTGGGCAGAAGTGCTAAGGATAGAAAGGGTACCTTGAGAGTATGTTTCAGTTTGGGATCCACTATGATATCATGGATGAGCAAGAAGCAAAGGTCGATCACACTCAGCATTGTTGAAGTAAAGTACATTAGGCTTGTACTAAAGCAGTATGGCTCCGGAAATTGTTTGCAGGATTGTTTGGCTAAGAGTTGGAACCGATAGTGATACATTGCAACAATCAAATTTGTGTGAAGCTTTTAGAAAATCTCGTGTTCCATGACAGGTTGAAGCATATTGAGATCAAGTACCACTACATCTGTGACATGGTGCAGAGGAAAGAAATAAGGCTCAAATACATCTCCACTGGTACATCTCCATTGATGAGTAGAAAGTTGATGTTCTCACGAAGACGTTTCCAAGAGACAAGTTTGTGTACTTCAAAGACAAGCAGGGGCTCATTGAGAGGGAGTGTTGATATGTCTACAGCACGGATGGACATTCTCCCAAAAGGGATAATGGATCCAAGAGACCTAGAAGGCTCAACAGGGAATGTTGAGTGAGTGTCTCTTGGAGGTGGACCCTGATCACACACTAGGAACGGTGGAGTGAGGTCCTGGACCCTGATCACATACCAGACATGGTGGAGTGAGGTTCTTCAACATCTAGACCCTGATTACACGCCGGAATGGTGGAGTGAGGTCCTAGACCATGCTTACACACCGAGAAGGGTCAAGTGAGGTCCTTTCAGCATCTAGACCCGATCACCAACCAGGAAGGGGTTGAGTGAGGTCTTAGCCCAGAGAGCTCACCAGGAAGGGTGAGTGAGTGCTTGCTAGTTGAGGGTCTCAACATTTTTCTGGCCTAGGTAGAGGCCAAGGTATTCGAGGACCAATCACTCTAGAGGAGTCCTGATATGTTGATGAAATTGCAATGGATTTAGTACTGCCCCAGATATGGCCACCAGCAGATGATGATGATAGATGATGATGTTGGTAATAATGTATAACCTTTTTTTAGAGAAATTTGTTCAATTTGAGAACATCTATGACAGTGATTATGAATACTTCACTAGTTAAGAGGGAGTGTTGAATTTGTAACTATGGTCTGTCTTCATAATGTACATTTGGTCAATTGATGTAATTGTATTTATCATTGTAAAACATATTTATAAATGCTTGAGTCAAAAGAAAAATTATTTTGAGTCAAAGTCCCATTGCAACTTTTAAAAGATGAAAATTTGGTATTTTTTTAAATGTAAATTTTGGCTCCAAAAGTGACAAGTCAACGTCCCTCCAAGTCAAGTCAGCGCAGGCCAAGAGACACATCCATTCACCCAAGACAGAGTATTATATAACGGCAGCTCGACCTTCTCCATTGGCACATTTGCATTCCCTCACACAAGATAGTTTCTAGGCAAGTGAGTGAAGAACAAGAAGAACGCGGTAGGACGAAAAAGAAGGCCGAGTTGTAACGACCTATCTATAAATATAGAGAACGCAAGAATAATAGCAGGCATACGATGCATGCATATGATAGCTACATATGCATGTGTCGCATACACCGCACTAGTATTTATATACTAAATTAACTATAAGTATTAAATATCATGACACTTCTTCGAATAGAAGTTCTACTCACCCATCAACACCCATATTGCTTAATGTATCCTGATTAATGGGTAAATACTAAAATTTAAAATGTGTAATGTAAACATAACTATAAAAGATAGATGTTAAAATTAAGCTAAATCCTAAAAGATGGCATATATAAATTATATATTTTTTCAGATTATTAATAAAAATTATATTAATAAATTAATTAAAAGGGTACTTAGTATAATCTTATAATCTTTATATTAAAAGAAGTACTTTAGTAAAACATAAATAAATACAATTTATTAAATCATAAAGGATATATATATACGTGACCATAAAAGAAATAGAGGATATGATACGTGACATGGAAGGGTGTCACCAGGAGACTAAGTGGTGGGCTGCTGGTGGAAGAGCAACCACTGCCAAGAAACCAGATAAAAACCACTGAACAGAATTTTAGAGGGGGGTCGGGAGGAAGGAAAAGAATGGAGGAAAGGGAAACTTAAGGAGGAAGGACATCATAAACTGAAGTTACCAACAGGAAGAGCACGGATTGTTCTGAGGTTTCTGGGCATGAGGGAACAATCTGCTTCAACTAAGAAGCTTACTAGACTGAGTAGCGAGGTTCTGCTCAATTTGGCTGGGTGGATTCGATCTTTTGGTAACCGAAGCAGAGTAGCTGGAGGCATCATCAACCGCAAGTGCACAAGGAAGTACCCTCATTAATTCTGTTAGTTAATTTGCAAAAGTTTTAGGAAATTAATTACAAGCTCATGAATCTGCTTTATGGCCCTGACAAGATGAGTCGATTGAGCGTTCGAGCTGACCTTCCTTCGATCAAACCGACTATAAACTCCAAATTATGTCGCGCCATTTGTCACATACAAACTTTCCTTTAGTTCACATTCGGTCGTGTGCCTTCGCGTCTCACCCTTGGTTGTGTACCTCCACATCTCAGGTGGGTGCATCTCAGCTAGGCACACCTTGTCTTCAATCGGGTGTTGGCTCGGCTAGGCACCCTTGTCTTGCCGACTTTCCAATTTGTTCCAATCATTCCACCAAACTCATCTTAGTTGCATTCTTTGTGCGCTCGCCTTGCCAAAGTATTTCCATTGAACTCGTCATGGGCGCACTCTTCGTGTTGTTACTGACCATCTGTGGATAGTATCCATAGGAGAATTTTTTTCTCCGAGGTGGTCCTCAACCGATAGCCAGCAACCCCTTGTAGCCACCAGATAACTCGATGTGCCACTATCTCCTCCACCTGAGCCAACCATGTGGTCCCTTGCCGATTTGTTATGATCATATGTTTGAAGGTGGGCCTTCCAACCCCAAAGTTATGGCTTTTCGGTGTAACTGAGTATTTTTGTTTACTTATCTTGGACACTTTTGGGCATAGACTAGGGGGGGTTCGACGGAACGAGTAGGTGTGGTTTGTATTCTTGTCTCCTTTATTCAATTTGATGGTTAGCCTTGTACCCTAGTCCTTTGGGATCTCTTTTATTGTCTCATATACCTCATTCCCCTCTGCTCATTATAACCCCTTTTCACCATATTTCCCATTTGGGTCCACATTTGTCCATTGGGTCCACAAGGCATTAGCCTCCCCATCCCCTTGTCAACACCTTGGGTCGGGCCTAGAATGATGCCCCAAAGGTTGATGCAGCTAAAAGAAAAATAAAAAGCATAATTTTGCCACTCTCAATAAGAAATGTAAAAGATGGCTAGGACATACACATTTAGCACATGAGCAAAAACCAAACATGAGATCTACCCCTATCATTATGGCCATAACCCTTAGGGTCTCTCATATTGACCCCTTTCATTATTAAGGAACCCATTTTTGTCCCAAACCCTGGTAGGCAATGAACTTCCCCCCCTTAAAGGGGGTATCCACTGTCATATCCTACACATCATGATGTCATCCCCTGGAGCCCCGACATGTTATGAAGAAAAATCAATCAAAAGCAAAAGCCATATGAAGAAGGGTGGAAAAAAAAGGTCAGGGTAACTCATGTACCATGATTACTCCCTCCTGCACTCATATATCCAAGTGTGGGCTTCCCTTATTATAGCTACCATTATACTATGGCATGTGGCTTGGAGCCTTCTCCTGATTCCCACTCCATTCCATGATTATATCACATGCCCCCTACCACTTGATGGATGTACCATGGACATGTCACGTCCTTTGGAGGTAGAAACCACTTAATAGGGTCCTTGGTTAACCCCCTTTTTGAGCTTGGAGACACCTGTAGATGCTAAAGCCCATTGTGGAAGGGCATGCCACTATAGAGTGTCCACATGATTCCATGATTTGTAAGCTCTTTTACTCGATTACTCTAAGGATTTGTTGTACTGGAAGGCGAATGGGTGCATTAGATCTTACACAAGATTGCAAGTGGGTCTACATTTGGGGTTTGTTCTCCCTATATGGGATCCAAGCCTTCCATAGGGTCATATTGGCACTTGTAGGGTGAGCGTTGAGAGCCATGGGCCTCCACCATAACAGAGAGCAGTTTGCCACTTCATGGATCCCTCAACACCATTCATTGATTACTCGTGTTTCACCTTTTGGAAGAAGACAATGCACTTGGACCACCATGCCCAACTAGCTTCACACTTGCACCACACACTTGGTAGATGTTCCAATGCCCATATGAGGATGTGTCTCACCATAGGAGACAAAGGGAGGGCTCATGTCATCATTCTAGGCCTTGCAGATTGTATACAGGCATTATCAATCCACTTGGAGACCCATTAGGATGTCATTATGCCCCCTCAACACCTGGGGGCACCACATTTGATTTACTTGGATATCAAGGGGCCACCCCCTAAACCCCTATGGTTGGAGTTCTATTCTCTCACCTTGGCACACTTTGGACTCCACTAGCCCTCTTCAATGTGTTGAAGAATGTAACTAGTGTTGGTCTTCATAATTATATTTGTAATGTATTTGTTAAAAGAAAGAAAAATAAATTGGCTTATTAAAGCATGGGTTTCATGCTTGGGTCAATTTTTTTTAGGTCAAAGTCTCCATAGAATACTTCTAGGGTTTATGTCAAGTGTCCTTGTCCATGTCACAATGTAAAGAACCATTCTTGGGAATCACTTGTCAAGAAAAAAAATTATTATAATGTAAATTAGGTCAATTAGGCCTCCTCCACCAAGTCGGCCTCATTAGAAGACTCTTATCACCTAAGATGACTATATATAAGCAGCAACTTGACTCATTTTGAGGACATCTCACACAAGTTCGAATTACAGTAGTTGCGAAGCTGAAAAAAGTGTGAAGTTCAAGAAGGAAGCTGGAATCGAAGTTTTTAGCTCTCTCTCTCTCTCTCTCTCATGCACAACGAAATTCTGAAGTTGTTGCATCAAGATTGAAGTTGTGAAGCTGTTGCATCAAGGTCGAAGTTGTGACGATGTTGCATCAAGGTTGAAGCGGTGAAGTTTTTTCATCAAGGTCGAAACGGTTGCATCAAGGTCGAAGTTGTGAAGCTGTTGGAGGAGCCAAAATTCTGTAATTGTTGGGGAGGCCGCAATTCTAAGGCTGCTATTGAAGTCAGGCTGAAATTTCTGGGTTGATGCTAGGTTGAAGACGTTGGACAAGAAGAGACTATTAAAGGTTGTTGTATCTCATTGAAAGGCCGACTTGGTGGAGGAGAAAGGCCGATTGGTTAAGGTCTTGGTTGTTTCACTGTCATATGAATCTACTAAAAGAAGAGTTATTGACTGGGTTTTTCCCCTATATAGGGGTTTTTCCTTGGTTGTGAACCTACATCTGGTATCCTCGATCTTCATGTTTTGGTTTTGGTAATTTCTTGATGAACTAAGATCAAAGAAGAACATAAGAAAAACAATAATAACTCAAAGAAATCACAAGTAATTATCAACAAGAGAAAATCTTTTTGCCTTTCTGATTTTCCAACATGGTATCAAAGATAAGGTGAAGAAGAAGAAAAATGCAGCTTGAAGATATATTGAAGGAAAAAGGAGATTGAAGAAAGATCAATAAATGGATCATATAAGGGGATAAGCCTACTATCTACAAGAACTGTCTAACTCAATGAAGGGAGAAAACAAACTAGAAGGAGCCTCCAACTACGAGGCATGGAAAAATAGGATAGATCTCATCCTCGAGAAGAATAAAGTTTTGGATTTAGTTCGAGGAAAATTCAACAAGCCTACAGATGAATCAAGGGAAGCAGAGAAAGCAAAGTTCATAGAAACCGAAATATTGGCCATGAGCCTAATAGTGGATGGAGTAAAGAACAACCTCATTCCATATATATCCAACATAGATTACGCTCAAAAAATGTATGAGGTTCTATCCAAATTATTCACAATCAAGAACGTTCGTCAAATTGCAAGCCTCAAGAATGAATTAAGAACTATTAAGATGATGAAGGATGATACTGTGGCATCCTTCTTTTTGAGGATATCTAGAATCAGAGACAAACTTCAAGCAATAGATGAAATTGTACCAAAAAAAGAGCTTGTGATTACTACCCTTCTAGGACTACCAACATCGTGGAGTGCCTTTGCATCAGGGATCAACAATTGGAATGATACTCCAACATTTGAATAAATGTGGAATGCATGTATTCAAGAAGAGGCCAGAATATCGTTAGTAAGTAACAAAGAGAAGGATGAAGAGGAGAACTTCTCAAATGCCTATTCTACTCATCACAAGAAAAAGGGAACCTTCAAGATGTGCGAAGGACCAAAGAAGAAAGTAGATCTATGAAAGATCAAATGTTACAATTGTCACAAGATGGGTCACCACAAAAGTCATTGTCTAGAGAGTCCAAGTAATAAGAAGAGAGATAGGGATCAAGCAAATATTGTCGATGAATTTCCACCAAAGAAGAACAAGATGGAAGAATCTGAAGTCAAAGACTTATTGGCTAGGGACTCTTAGGGGCTCTATCCCTTACATATCCTTCTATTCTAAGTTTTGAATTGTTTTCATTTACATTTTGATTTCTATAACTTGTATGTTTAACATGTCTTGTTAGAACACCATTTATTTTTAGTTGTAGGTTTCCCTCAAGATTGGATTAAGAGGGAGCCTCCACCAATTTACCAAAAGATAAGTATTATGTTATTTGTTTCATATTTTCATGTTTGGTTTCCTCCTCACATCAAAACTTGTTTGAATTATATGCTAATAATCTTTTATATTTTCTGTGTCAGGAAAGCTTGTTGAATACTCAAGGGTTATGGACAAGACTTCAAAGGCTGGACTTGAAGCATGGAAGAAGTTCTGCCCTTCAAGAATTGATGCCATACAAGGTTTGTTAAGGAACAACTCGAGCTTATTGAATACTCAAGGGTTATGGAGAAGACTTCAAGGGATAGACTTGAAGCATGGAAGCATTTATGCCCTTCAGGAATTGATGTCATACAAGGTTTGGTAAGGAACAACTCAAGGTATGTCTTAAACTATAAGCTTCGTTATAAAGTTCTCTTCATGCAAAAGGTACAACCATTCTTTCTTTTAAAAAATTTCTTTACATTACTAACATCATTATGTCTAGGGTTTTGAATCACATGGATTCTTGTTAGGGTGATTAATCATTAAATTGAATCTACCCTCATTATATTATTATTCTTGAGTAACCCTAAAAGGGTTCACCATAAAACCATAACCTAAGGGTATGTCGATGCTAATATGGAAACCCTAATCTACTTAGGGTTATTAATGAAATCTAAAATTCTTATTCATTTGATGTTTTGATATTGTTATGATAAAATCCCTAGTCCTTTAGGGTTTTTTTATCTAAATTTATGTATTGAATCCCTAGATCTTTAGTGTTTGATGAATAAGGGTTTATGAGCAAAACACTTGTAATATCTATAGTAAGATCCTAGGAATGAAGCCCTAGGTGTATGTTCATTTCTTTGGTCGAAACCCTATCCTGATAAAAAAGTGTTGTATGTGTGTGCATGATTATGAGATCCTAGATCTGTATATATGCTAACCTAATTGTTGATGCTCATAGTTTGTAAATTCTAGGGTTTGTAACAAAGCCCTAGTAGAAGTTTAATATTCTAGGATATGATGATAATGTTTTAGATATGATGATTAAATCTAGGGTTTGCAACAAACCCTAGTAGAGTCTAAAATGTATAGTAGAATTGTTATTTAATTGAATTGTTGATATCTAAGGATTTGTGTCTCTAATATGGAATCTAGGGTTTGTAATGGATCATGGTAGAATCTGTCATATGTCTCTAAAAATAATATTGAGTCCCTGGATAGAACAAGATTGATTTAAGTTGCTTTAATTTGAAGTCTAGGGCTTGTAACAAAACCCTAGCAAGAAGTTGAATTTTAGAAGTATGTGTCTCTCGCTGATTATGAAACTAACTAGGTTTAGGTGTTTCATGTCTAAAGTTTTTGATTGTTTTGATGCTTTCATTATATTGATATAACTTTGATATTGTTAACTTCATGCTTCTATATATATATATATGTGTGTGTGTGTGTGTGTGTGTGTGGTTGTACTTGCTATTAAACATTTGCAGGTACACATGATGTTCGTATAAGCATGATGAAGAAAGCTATAAGATCAAGATGGCCTTGATGAGGTTGTGAAAGGTTGAAGCTTCTTTGATGTTATATAAGAAGAAAGTAGTTGATCTCCCTAAGTTAAGAGATAGCCTGGAAAGAAAAAGGGTATATCTCCCCAATTGAGAGGGAGGGCACATTAGGACAGTGATTACTTTGAATTAAAGAACTACAAATGAATGTTCAAGAAAAATACCTGAGAAGTACTGAGAATGTATTTGTTGTTGCTGAAGAAATGAAACAAGAAGAAGAAAACTTCTGAATAGTTACATATGACTAACTTGATATAAGTGGAATCAAGATGATTGACGACCCCGAAGGTTTGTATTTACTTTTATGTATATTTGAAACTTTATTAATAATTGGGGTTTGTGCTTGTCTCTCCATAAACAAGTTGAGCACCCATGGAGCATGCTTGGAGAAATGGATATATCTAATTTATCAGGGAGAGATGAAACATCTAATGGTGGATACGCTGGCCTATGTGTGTTTGATGTCCAGGTCCTGAAGAGGGAGGGTGGAGTTGGTCTTGGAGCTCTGACCTTGGATATGCACCTAGATAACTAGGTTGATGGTTAGTTAGTAAGTTCGATGCTACCTAGACTAGCTGAAAGCTTTAGTCCATCTTAGTCCGACCTGGATAGATTACCCTCGTCAAGAATCTAGTCTGAGGCACTGAGCGTGCCAGAACTCTTCGTAGTTCATTTTGAAGATCTTCCATGTACCTCTATAGATATAGGTAATAATTATGAATACCTCCCTAGTTAAGAGGGAGTGTTAAAGAATGTAGCTAGTGTTGATCTTCATAATGAAATTTGAAATGTGTTTGTTAAAAGAAAGAAAGAAAAAAACATTATTATTAAATAAATTGACTTATTAAAGCATGGGTTTCATGCTTGGGTCAATTATTTTTACTTAAAAGTCTCCATTGAATACTTTTAGGGTTTATGTCAAGTGTCCTTGTCCATGTCACAATGTAAAGAACCCTTTTTGGGAATTATTTGTCAAGAAAGAAAAAAATTAATGTAAACTAGGTCAATTAAGCCTCCTCCACCAAGTTGGCCTCAACGAAGGACAAGTCGACCTCGTTAGAAGAATTCAATCACCTAAGATGACTATATATAAGAAACAACTCGACTCACCTGGAGGACATCTCACACAAGTTCAAATTGCAGTAGCTGGGAAGTAGAAAAAGTTTGAAGTTCAAGAAGGAAGTTGGAATCAAAGTTTTTGGGTCTCTCTCTTTCTCATGTGCAATGGAATTTTGAAGTTGCTTCATCAAGGTGAAAGTTGCGAAGTTTTTGCATCAAGGTTGATTTGTGAACTTGTTGCATCAAAGTCAAAGTTGTGAAGCTGTTGGAGGGGCCAAAATTTTGCAGTTGTTGGGGAGGCCGAAATTCTAATGTTGTTGGTGAAGTTGGGCTGAAATTTTTGGGTTGATGCTAGGCTGAAGTTGGTGGAAAAGAAGAGAATATTAAAGGTTACTGTATCTCATTGAAAGGCTGACTTGGTGGAGGAGGAAGGTTTGTTGGTTAAGGTCTTGGTTGTCTCACTGTCATATGAATCTACTGAAGGAAGAGTTCTTGACTAGGTTTTTCCCCTATATAGGGGTTTTGCCCTAGTTGTGCGCCTACATCTGGTGCCTTTGATCTTCGGGTTTTAGTTTTGGTAATTACTTGATGAACTAAGATAAAAGAAGAACATAACAAAAACAATAATAACTTAAAGAAATCACAAGTAATTATCAACAAGAGAAAATCTTTCTGCCTTTCTGATTTTTCAACACAATGGCCCAGCAACTCATTGTATCTATTATTTTTCCCTATTAAGAGGCTTATCTTTGTATTATGGAGCTATCTTGGTGGGCTTGTCACCAAGTTATGTCATTATTGACATTAATTTATTATTAAGGGGGATTATTAGGCTAATAAGATATTCAAATCCCCTTATGGATTGTATAAATAGATGAGAGGCTCATTCATTTCTCTCATCACATTTTTGGATTGGACTATCTCTTCTCGAAAATTTCGGCTAGCCTCTTTAAGGGATGAATTGGAAGTCTAATGCATTTCGATGTTTGAAAAAGCTTATATATTGCCTTGGAGCTTATATATTTTGCAAATTGATGATTGAAGGATTTTCCTTATACTTGTAAGTGTCATTTTCATGTTTTACTTTACATGTATTATCACTTATGTAATATATGAATATTTTCTCTCATGAATTTGATGTAGCTACCTTTAAGAAATGTGAATTTTTCAATACTTATCTTTATGAGGGATTTTTATATGTTTCATGTTCAAGTATGATGAATAACTATCCTAGAGGTATATGATTTTCATTATAACCTTGAAAATCCATCAGTTGCAGCACCAACGAAGTATAAACTTTCCTAGTAACCTGAGTTGTTGCTTCTAGGCCATGCAAAGTTGCTAGGAGACTCCTTGATTGGGTATAAGTTATCTCTGAACATTGGATTATATTGACTCCATTCTCCCAATAGGCTAGGCACTTGTCTAGTCCAAGGTGATCACCAAACGAATATGTTTTACACCTCCTTTTCCTCTTTCTTAAGCCCTAACCTATAAGGCCAGCTAGGGTATCACAGGAAATGGTGGAATCTCGAGGTATCCCAAGCCCTAGCTCGAAAACCATTTCCCTAGTTTGCTTTTGGTAAGGGACATAATTAAGGATCATTGCATTCACATCTCAAGATAAACCAATTCCTTTGATCCTCTTCTTCTCCCTAACTTGGTCAAGTCCATTAGTGTGTTGATCAACCAGTGTGGAAGAAGTCGGGAATAAATCCCGATTTTTTGATTTTTTTGGCTGGCCGATTAAATCCCGATTTTTTGATTTTTTTGGCTGGCCGTTTAATTTTGCCGACTTTTTCGAAAAACTCCCGACTTTAACGACTTTTTCAACTTTTGGACCCTTGCCGATTTAATCCCGACTTCGACTTTTTCCACATTGTGATCAACCCCAAACCCTTGACCTTGTTTGGGCCCACTAGGGCTTCTTTGTGGTCCTGCAACCTTGCAACTCCAATTCCACAGGGACCGCTTAGAAACCTTATCTTCCTAGGATTATTGGGTTTAGAGCACCTCATATCAAGAAAATACCTCTCAACCCTAGCTCTAGGCATCCTCTTAGCCTTTCTAAGAGAGTCAATCACCTTGCTTTAAAAGAAAATAAACCAATTATTTGAGCCTCTTGTGAATATGATTTAAGAATCTATATATCCTCATGATTCCTCTCATATTGGGACTCCCCCCCCCCCACCCACACTTCAAAATGGTTGTTGTCCTCCACAACACACCCCTCCACGAACTTCTTAACCAAATTTGGGGTTCCATCCTCATCATGAACCCTAGGTTTAGGCATCCTCTTAGGCCTTCTAAGAGGGCCAATCACCTTGCTTTCAAAGCAAGTAAACCAATTATCTGAGCCTCTCTTGTGAATAGGATTTAGGAATCACTCCAAATCTTATTATTGATCTATATATCCTCGTGATTCCTCTCATATTGAGACTCCTCCCCCACCTCAAAATCGTTGTCATCCTCCACAACGCACCCCTCCGCAAACTTCTTAACCAAATCTGGCAATCTGTCCTCATCATGAACAACCTTCATATCAAATGTCTTCATCAATACAAAAGAATCTCGTCTCTGACATATATCCCATGTCTATTCATGTATCGCAACCTGTAAGAACGACATGTGTTGGATCCACTTGTGCAATCGAATAGTCAAATAGCTAATCTGACTGTAGTGTCAACTACTCAAGAACACATGCAGCTAAACATGTGCAACCATCGTCACCTCTTCCATGTCACACAATCTTTCCTCCAATTCTGTTTGTTAGCTCTACTACATGTTGCTGATATTCGAAGAGCAGAAATAAGCTCGGTCCTTGGTTTTTCTCAAAAGAGGCCTACACCAGTGATTCTCACCTTCCCCTTCACCTCACTCATCCTCTTTTCATCTCCATTTCCCGGGCTTCTTGTTAAAAATCACATAAAAGAATTTTTGCTCTTAAGCCCGAGCGCTAAGTTTAAAAACTCATAGCACCGCTTCCACACGACCTCGCGCCTCCGTAACCCATCGTCGCCTTTTGATCATAATCGTCAATCGCCGCATTACAATCCAACAGTCCCCTGTCACATCCGACGAAAAACCTGTTTGACTAATTCTCCATCGTCCGATCATCCCTGCCGCGATCGGATGGTGTTCGCTCTCCCTGCAACAGTGAAGTGACAACGCATTAACGTGCGATGGAAAGAAGTTTCATTCCTCCCCCGCCGCCACGCGTCTCCCTCTAAATGGTATTGCACGCCCTTGTACCTTTACCGCCCATCGTCAAAAAGCGGTGCGATCAATACTACCTATCGCTAAAACTGCTTTTCCCGTCTATTAACTCCCGCGCGTCTCCTCCGTCCGATAACAGTTGGATCTGTCTGCCTGAGATCCAATGGCCCACAATCATCCCGCTCCCATATCTCCCGATACCCTCCGCCAAACAATCTCAGCCGTCCATTTTCTAGATCCTATGGCTGATCTTCCTCCGTCATCCAACCCGTCCGTTTGCCATGCAGTATGAGACCCTTGATCGTTCCGTGCACCCGAAGGACGAAAGTGACTAGTTACCAGTACATGGCACATTTGCTCCTCAACAACCACGTCCAACAAAAAGTGTGACCGAGGAGGAAAAGATAGAGCCCGAGCAGGTGAATGCATTTAACAGTTATGGAATTCCATCCTATACGACACTCCACCTGCCTGAGAGGACAGCAGAGCGCCTAAGAAGATTGGATTTGTTCACTGAAGCAGGCAAATTGCACCAAAAACTCCATCAGGCAGTTAAAGTGGTTGGTGGTCAATTATGACCCCTCCATACCTAGAACGGCCAAGTGCCTTTGTAATGAACTCTATATATACCCAGAAACCGAATGTAATCAAGGTTGATGGTTGTTGTTTTGATGTAAGGTTCAACTTCTGGAGACTGTAACTACTTTGATACTTGCAGCGTCTCGTCTTCATTTTCAACTAATACAAGCTTCTTTTGTTGTTAATTGCTCACTTTCCATTCCTATTCTGTTCTAGGCTGTGCCTGTTATGCAGTTTTCCTAAACTCTTGTTGTTTAGAATTAGAGGAGTTGTCATCCTACCTCTGTGTTAAAATCTTGTATGTATTAGTGAATGTGTTATTCAGGTTTCTTTTCACCTAGTGCCAGAGAGCTGTCATCCTGTCTGTGCATTAGGGAATTAGATTTGCAGACCTCTTTGCTGGTTGCAGCTGGCCATCACAAGGTCTTGTGCATTTGCTGGTGTGGTCAGTGTTCTCCATATTCACCCAATCCTTAAACTGTGAGTAATTCGTGGTCTAAAGCCTTGTAGTCTGGGGGTGTTCATGCATGTCTAGAGTCAAGCAAAGTAGGAGTGGTTATCTGTCTCGAAAAAGCATCATTCCTTCCATTCATCCATTTGCAACATTAAGTTGAATTTGTAATGTCCCGAGCATCTCCGAGCTACAACCTAGGAGAGTTTCTTGGGGTGATAACATTAATTGGCGTTGTTGTCGGGGAGAGGAGATTGAAGCTCAGCTTCCCTAAGAGAACGACACAGTGCTAGCTTTGATGATAAACAAAGTCTGGACACATTTCTAGTTGTAATCATCTATCTGACAACTCTACTGGAGCATCAACCTATTGATGACTCCAAATTACAGTTTTGGCTCAGTTTGTGAGGCATACCCGGAGAAATCCTCAAAAATCACCAGCTGACCCAGTGCCTAACCCTAAGAAGGTTGTTAAGCAGAATAAGACATCACTGAAAGGAGCATCAAGATCAGGTAAGCCTAAGAAACCTTATGTATCTCTTCAAGAAGGGCCTATAGCTGAGAATATACAGTTTGAAGATATAGAGCCTAGTATTGTTAGTGAAGAAATACCCTCAGAGATTCATAAAGCTCCTTGTTTATTTAGTTCCCCTTTGGATCTCAGTCCAAAGAAAGCCTCCCATATAGTCCATCACATTCCCTTGTCTCTGTCATCTATTTCATTGCTTTCTGCTATCCAATCTGCCAGAATCCTTCCACCTACCCCAGTCATGGCAGGCCAACAAGCACCCACGAAGATGGAAAGAATCATAGTTGCTAGGTATGGACCCTTAGTCTTGCCTGTTCCTTTGAATGCCATGCCTGCAGGAGAATACCAGAAGTATATGCCTAAATTCACTGGTACAGAGGGGGTAACAGCTAAAGAACACCTTGAATCTTTTTATAGTTATGTTGATAACCTAGATATCAGTTACGATGATGTGTGGATGAGAGTGTTTGTCCAGAGCCTTGATGGAGAGGCTAGAGAATGGTTCAGAGAACTGGCCCCTAGGTCTATTGCTGACATTGAAGCCTTAGATGATGCATTTTTTGAAGCACTGGGGAGATAAAAAAGACTTGTTATATTACCATACCGAGTTTGGAAACCTGAAGAGGGAGAATGTGGAATCATTGCCTGATTTTAATAAAAGATTCAATCGTATGTATAGTAAGATACCAGCTGAAGTAAAGCCTACCCCCACCTCTGCCAAACTTGCCTATGCCAGTGCTTTTGACTCTGATTTCCGCCTACTATTGAGAGAAAGAAGATGTGCTACTCTAGCTGAAATGCAAGATGCAACACTAGAGGTGGAATCTAATATTATGGCTGCAGAAAAGCTCAAAAGTCATGCTGATAGAAGGAGGAAGAGAGGTGAGGCTTCTTCTTCTCTGCTTCCCCTTCAGAAACTAAGTTAGACAAAATGATTAGAATGATAGAGTCATTGGCTGCTGAGATATCTAAGCTGAAGGTTGAACAGAGTTCGGGAAAAACAAGGCTTCCAAACATTTTCTCCAAGAAACCCAAATCCATTCAGAAGAGCAAATGAACAGTTGCAAATCATTCAAAGGGGTAAAGAAGCAAATGAAGAACAAAAGGTTAAGGCTCCTTTCCAAAATGTAGTCATGGAGGAGGAGCAGTTTGAAGAGGAGGACGAGATTCATTGCATGGAAGATAAAGGCAGTGCTGCCTTTTTGACATTGGCTGCCTATGAAGAATCATTGCTGCAAGAACAAAACAGTCAAAGGTAGGACAGAGAGGTTGTTTTGCAGACTAATGAACAACAAAGATACAATCTGAGGTCAAAAGCAAACAATGTCAAGGAGAATCCTGCCCAAAAAGTTGTTGTCCCAACAGAGCAACAGAATATCAGACAGAAAAAATCAGCAACTGACCCAGTCATCTTCAAAGCACTAGCCCAAGAGGCAAGAGGTCCTGACAAGTCCTCTTCCCCTTTCAGCTTTGAATCAGAAGTCCAGAAGTTAAAAATATTTGTGCCTTTGACAGAAATTGTAAAGAGTGAATTTTTTAGAAAGCCTATACTTGACACTCTTGAGCTGAAAGTCATACAAGACCCCACCGACTATGTCAATTTGAAACTTATGTCTCCATCATAACCTGCTGATGATAATTCTCCATCATTTGACCATTCATGACAAAATCCTCCATAATTGTCTGCTAGACACCGGGGCTAGCCACAATCTGATACCAAAAGTTGTCATGGAAGAGTTAGACCTTGATATCACCAGACCATATCATGATCTATTCTCCTTTGATTCAAGAAAGGTAAAATGCCTAGGATTAATCAAAGACCTGGCCATTACCCTAACTCAGCTACCCATGAAGAGCATGGTGATGGACATTGTGGTAGCAGATGTCCCTCCTAATTTTGGCATGTTGCTGTCTAGGGGATGGATTAAGAGACTAGGTGGGACACTACAAAATGATTTATCTTATGCCACTATCCCAGTCTTTGGAGGGAAAGTAGAAGATTGTATAGAGAAGCACAGTTGGCCTACATAATCAGTGATGAGGAGAATCCTTCCAATCATCCGATTTATGCCATGGACACCGATTTTGGAGCATGTATCCTCCAAATTGAAGAATCCTAGAAGGCCTCAATGCAGATCAAGAAACCCGTGAATCAGGCCAGGGAAGAGCAAGGAAGTCAGGTTTGGCAGATGTTCTTTGATGGAGCATGTTCCAAGGAGATTGCAGGAGCAGGGGTAGTGCTGATATCCCCAAAACAAGAAAGCACACATTTGTCTTTTAAGTTGGCTTTCCAAGTCACGAACAATGTAGCAGAGTATGAGGCTCTGATATTGGGCCTTAATGCAGCTAAAGACAGAGGAATCAAGAACATAAAGGTGTTTGGAGATGTTGATCTTATCATTCAGCAAGTGAACAAAACTTTTCAAGCAAATCACCCAAGGCTAAAAGCATATAGAGATGAGGTATGGAGACTCAAAGATTCTTTTGATAATTTTTGTATCTCATATATTCCCAAAGTTAAAAATCAGCTTGTTGATTCCCTTGTTGTGTCTGCTAGCATGTTTATCCCTTCCATGCCCCCCAGACTAGTTTATGAAATAGGTTTCTGCAAGTCATTGATGAATTCTCAGAAATGCAAATTGACCAAGAGAATGAAGCCTTGGAAGAAAATTCCTAGCCCCAGCTTAGAAACAAAATTGGTAGAGATAGCATTGTCCAACTACCCAACAATCATATAGCTAAGGGTTTAGTTCCTTTAGAAAAGTTGTTTGACTAGAATGATGTGCCTTACAAGGTTGCCCAAAAAGAAGACCAATCTGCAGTCTGTAAGCATAATATAGGGAAGCCAGATCAGCCGAGATATATAAATCTTTCCACTCGACTATCTGCTGCCCAAAGTGCTGAATACTCTGTCCACTCGACTATTTGCTGCCCAAAGTGCTGAATACTGCAATTTAATGAAGCAATTTGCTGATGTTTTTGCCTGGGAATATAGTGACTTGAAAACATATCACAAAAAGATCATCCAGCATAAAATTCCTGTAGAGAAAGACACCATCCCTTTCAAGTAGAAGCTAAGACCAATAAACCCTTTGCTCCTTCCTCTGATAGAAAAAGAAATTAAAAAATTATTGGCTGCCAAAATCATAGTCCCTCTGAGATATTCAAAATGGGTAGCCAATTTGGTAGTGGTAAGGAAGAAAAGTGGAGAAATCAGACTCTGTGTTGATTTCAGAAACTTAAACAAATGCTCTAAGAAAGACAATTATCCTCTAAGCCAAGATGGAGCATCTGCTGCAGAAGGTCTCAGGGGCCAAAGTGATGTCTTTCCTGGATGGATTTTCAGGGTATAACCAGGTTGTTGTACATCCAAAAGACCAAGAGAAGACTGCATTCACCACTCCTTGGGGCACTTTTATGTATTCCAAGATTCCTTTTGGGTTGATGAATGCTGGAGCCACCTTTCAGAGAGGTATGGACATAGCATTTGTAGGAGACAAAGATAATTTTTTCCTTATCTACCTTGATGCTATAACAGTATACTCCAGCAGCCATCAGGACCGTTTGCAACATTTGAAGAAAGTGTTCCTAAAGTGCAGAAGGTTTGGGATTTCAGTCAATCCTAAAAAGTCACAGTTTGCTTTAGAAGAAGGCAAGCTGTTAGGACATGTTGTTTCTGTTGCAGGTGTCCGGATTGACCCAGAAAGAGTAAGAGCAATACAGACCTTGTCTGTCCCAAGATCAAAAAAGAATATCTAGTCCTTTCTGGGCAAGAAAATTTTGTGAGGAGGTTTATCCCAAATTTTGCGAAACTTGTGAAGCATATTACCTCCATGTTGAAAAGGGAGTCAGAGATCAAATGGACTGATGTAGCAAGAAGATCCTTTGAGTCCATTAAGGAAGCTATCATGGAAGCTCCTACTTTAATCAGCCTAGATTACAGCAAGGAGTTCCACATATTTTCGTTTGCCTCTGATGACACCCTTGCAACAGTTTTAATGCAAGCAGATGAAGAAGGCTCAGAGCATCCAGTGGCATTCTTTAGCAAAAATTTAAGAGATGCTGAGCTAAAGTATGATATCATTGAAAAACAAGCATATGCTCTTATCAAATCTTTGAAATCATTCAGAATATACGTTCTGCATTCCAAGATAATTGCGTATGTACCTTCTGCTTCAATTAAAGATGTCCTAACGCAGCCTGATGCTGATGGAAGAAGGGCTAAATGGATTACAAATCTTATTGAATTTAACATAGAACTGAAGCCCACCAAGTTGGTCAGAGGTCAGGGCCTTGCCAGATTAATGGCTGAAGAAAATTGCAGAATGCTGAACATGAATTTGATAAGTATAATTTCAGAGAATGGTCAGACAGAAGAAGAAATAGCGGAACCTGGGAAAAATCAGTCATTGGCAGAAAATCTAGCTTCTTGTGGATGGTATGCTGCAATAGCTCAATTTTCGTTGAAGCTAGAAGTCCCTACAGGTCTCAGTCCAAGCCAAGCCAGAACTACTAAGCTCAGGACAGCAAAATATTGCATCCATGTAAATCTGCTCTACTGGAGGGATCCCTCTGGGATTCTTTTAAGATGTCTGGACAAAGAACAATCAATGGAGGTTATGTAGCAGTTTCATTCCAACATATGTGGAGGACATCACTATTGGAAAACTACAGCTCACAAAATCCTCAGAGCTGGGTACTATTGGCCCACCTTATTTTCTGATGTATTTTCATTTGTTAAATCTTGTGACAGGTGCCAGAGATTTGAAGGGAAACAACAATTGAAGTCCCTACCCCTAAAACCCATACATGCTAGTGGCCCTTTTCAGCAGTGGGGCTTGGATTTCATTGGAGAAATCAACCCACATTCCAGTGGCCAACACAAATGGATCCTAGTAGCCATAGATTACTTCACTGAGTGGATTGAAGCAATCCCCACCAGAAAGGTCGATCATAATGTGGTCATGAGGTTCTTGACAGAGAATATCTTCACCAAGTTTGGGTGTCCACATAAATTAATTACAGACAATGCCGCAGCCTTCAGGGCAAAAGAGTTGGTGGACATGTGCAATTCAATGGGCATTAAACTGGTCCATTCCACCTCATACTACCCTCAAGGCAATGGCCTAGCAGAATCTTCCAACAAAATCCTGATAAGGATGATTAAAACGCTACTGGATAACAACAAAAAGAATTGGGATTCTAAGCTCAAGTATGCACTGTGGGCTGACAGAGTGACCACTAAGAAATCCACAGGGAATTCTCCATTCAAGCTGGTATATGGCACTGAGGCTGTGTTTCCAATTCAGTTAACCCTCCCTGTGGCAAAGTTCCTACAAGAAGAGCAGAATGAGGAAGAAGACATGGCAAAAAGGATCATTGATTTAGCAGAGGTACATCAAATTAGGGAACAGTTGGTTGAAAGATCTGCAGCACATCAGAAGAAGATCAAAGAAGTTTTTGACAGAAGGACAAAAATAGATAATTTTCAGGTTGGAGACTTGGTTCTCAAGTGGGATGCATTGAAAGAGAAGAAAGGCAACCATGGGAAGTTTGATGCTTTATGGACAGGGCCTTTTATCATTTCTCAGATCCAAGGAAACAATACTTTCATACTGCAAAGCATGGGAGGGGAAACAGTTTTTGATGGCCTAGTCGATGGGCGGTTTTTGAAAATTTATGTTATTTAAGCCCTTTTGGCCTTAAAGTTGTAAATATGTTATTTTATCTGTTTTAGTGTAGACTCAGTTAGACTCCATGCCCAATGGAACACTAGGGAATTTTGCTTATTTGGTTTCGACAGGCATGGCATTGGGCTGCAGTTCTTGAGACCTCACAGGGAGGATATCATCCCCAGAAGGAGCCAATGTTAGCTCTGCTACATGTCGCTGATATTCGAGGAGCAAAAATAAGCTCGATCCTTGGTTTTGCTCAGAAGAGGCCTACACCAGTTATTCTCACCTTGCCCTTCACCTCACTCATCCTCTTTTCATCTCCATTTCCCGGGCTTCTTGTTAAAAATCACATAAAAGAACTTTTGCTAAGTTTAAAACCTCATAGCACTGCTTCCACATAACCCTGCGCCTCTGTAACCCATTGTCTCCTTTTGATCATAGCCATCAATCGCCGCATTACAATCCAACACCCCCCTGTCACATCCGATGAAAAACCTGTTCGACTAATTCTCCACCGTTTGATCATCCCCGCCGCGATCGGATGGCGTTCGCTGTCCCCGTGCCAGCGAAGTGACAGTGCGTTAACGTGCGATGGAAAGCAGTTTCATTACTCCCCTGCCGCCACGCATCACCCTCTGAATGGTATTGCACGCCCTTGTACCTTTACCGCCCATCGTCTGAAAGCGGTGCGATCAATACCGCCTACCGCTGAAACTACTTTTCCCGCACGTTAACTCCCGTGCGTCTCCTCCATCCGATAGCCGTTGGATTTGTCTGCCCGAGATCCAATGGCCCACGATCATCCCACTCCCATATCTCTTGATACCCTTTGCCAAACAATCCCAACTATCCATTTCCTAGATCCTACGGCTGATCTTCCTCCGTCATCCAACCCATCCGTTTGCCATACAGTATGCGACCCTTGATCGTTCCGTGCACCCGAAAGACGAAGGTGTCCAATTACCAGTACACAACGCATTTGCTCCTCAACAACCACATCTAACAAACAGTATGGCCGAGGAGGAAAAGGACAAAGCCCAAGCAGGTGAATGCATTTAATAGTTATGGAATTCCATCCTATACGACACTCCACCTGCCCGAGAGGACATCAGAGTGCATAAGAAGATCGGATTTGTTCACTGAAGCAGGAAAATTGCACCAAAGACTCCATCAGGCATTTAAAGCGGTTGGTGGTCAATTATGACCCCTCCATACCTAGAACGACCGACTGCCTTTGTAATGAACTCTATATATACCCAGAAACCGGATGTAATCAAGGTTGATGGTTGTTGTTTTGATGTAGGGTTCAACTTCTGGAGACTGTAACTGCTTTGATACTCGCAGTGTCTCGTCTTCATTTTCAACTAATACAAGATTCTTTTGTTGTTAATTGCTCACTTTCCATTCCTATTCTGTTCTAGGCTGTGCCTATTATGCAGTTTTCCTGAACTCTTGTTGTTTAGCATTGGAGGAGCTATCATCCTACCTCTGTGTTAAAATCTTGTATGTATCAGTGAATGTGTTATTCAGGTTTCTTTTCACCTAGTGCCAGAGAGCTGTCATCCTGTCTGTGCATTAGGGAATTAGATTTGCAGACCTCTTTATTGGTTGCAGCCGGCCATCACAAGGTCTTGTGCATCTGCTGGTGTGGTCAGTATTCTCCATATTCACCCAATCCTTAAACTGTGAGTAATTGGTGGTCTAAAGCCTTGTAGTCTGGGGGTGTTCACGCATGTCTGAAGTCAAGCAAAGTAGGAGTGGTTATCTGGCTTGAACAAGGATCATTCCTTCCATTCATCCATTTGCAACATTAAGTTGAATTTGTAATGTCCCGAGCATCTCCGAGCTACAACCTAGGAGAGTTTCTTGGGGTGATAACACTGCTCATCATGAGGCTCCATTCAATGGCATCTCAAGCTCCCAAGGGTCTCACCATCTCGGGCAAGTGACAGTAAGCTCATCTCCTTCATGAGCATAAAAAATATGGTGGTGTGGGGAAGTCATAAGAATTCCCTTTCCACATCACAAAGCCATCTCTCCTCATCTCCGAGAAGAATCCTTCCATACCTGGTATGAAGCCTACATCTCTGCAATATACTCCTCCTCTTCACGTTGATCCTAGGTCGTGTGCCTTTGAAAATCAAACGAGTGTGTCTCGACTTTGCACACCTTGTCTTCAGTTGAGCGCGCCTCATCTTTGATCAAGCATGCCTCAGCTGGGTACCCTTGTCGTCCCAACTCACCAAGCAGTTCCAATTGTTCCACCAAACTCATTTTGGGTGCACTCTTCATGTGCTTGTCTCACCAAAGTCATTCCACCAAACTCGACTCGGTGCACTCTTTGTGTCATCCAAGTCATTCAAACAAACTTGACTTGACCTAACTCGAGCATGTTCAATGGTGCGAGGTCCACACACATCAAGTAAAAATGGCCAAATAGGTTGAAAGCTCCTCCAAAATAGCTCAAAAGTCAAAGGAGAGGTTTCGAATGTAAGAATATTTCCGAAAACAGATTCAAGCAACCTCCAAAAATTATGAAATAACTCTCTCCAAGTCAAATAATGAAGCCACATGTTTGCAAATAGCAAGTAGATGTGTCGGCAAAGGATTTGGAGCTCTATTCCAATGCAAAATAGCTAGAAAGATGATGAAATAGGACAATGTTCAAGGATATTCAACATGGAATGTCAAAAGGAATCCCATGCATGCAAAATTTGCCTAAATGGGCATTGAATGATGTGACCAATGTCGTAGAATATGTGTACTACCACATCAATATGATGCCACAATGAACAATCATCTCCTAGTGTCCCATGCCAAAACATGTTGAATACATAAAATGGGGTAAGAATAGTGTTAAGAAAGAAGCATAAAGGAAATGCAAAAAGCAAAGGAAGAATAGTTAGAATTACTATACTTATAATTCACTTTAAAAAAAAGAGATGTCTTGATGTTGGAGCTTGTTGAAGGATGCAAAAGATATGAACATGATAATCTCAATACCAAAATAAGTTACAACCCTGCAATGATCATGTTATAGTTTCACATCTAGGAGAGAAGGCGATACCAACTATTTAACAAGGACATGAGTTGAACAAAATCAAGAGGAAAAAACATGGGAGGTATTGTCACTAATTGAGAACTTGACATGTCAAAAGGAAGCTCGTGCATGAAAAATTTGCCCAAATGTGCCTCGAAAAATCTGACCATTGCCTTGGGATATGTGTATTACAACAAGAACTGTGAAAGTGCCTTACGAAATGTGACACCACAGGAACAATCATAGTGTCATCTCCAAGAGTCCATACCCAAAACATGTTGAATACATAAGAGGGGTGTTTATGCTTAACAAGATGGATATGAATGCCAACGCCTTGGGATATGTGTACTATCATGTCAACTATGAAATTGCCCCATGAAATGTAATGCCACGTGAAAAATAATTGAATCCTCTACAAGATTCCCAAAAAAAATGTGTCAAATACATAAAAGGGGATTCCATAAGGCACAAGCTAGATAATATTAGTGTTAAGCATGAAGGATAAATGAAATGCAAAAAGCCAAGGAAGAATAGTCATAACTATGATAATTATAATTCATTGAGCAAAATAGATATCTTGATGTTGGAGCTTGTTGAAGGGTATGAAAGATGTGAATGTGGTTATCTCAATACCAAAATAAGATACAGACCTGCAATGACTATGTTATAGTTTTACCTCTAGGAGAGAAGAAGACATCGGCTAATTAGCAATGACAGGAGGTGAACAAAATCAAGACAGAAGGATAACGAAGGTATTGACACTAATTGAACACATTGCATGTAAGGAGGATGCCAATACTTGCAAAAGTTGCCTGAATGTGCATGGAATAATGTGACCAATGCCTTGGGATATGTGTGCTACCTATGGAATTACTTTTACGAAATGGGACACCACATGAACTATCATAGAGTCATCCCAAAGAGTCCTTGGCAAAATCATCTTGAATCCATAAGAGGGTCGTCCATGCTTAACAAAATAGATATGAATGGTGTTAAGAAGCAAGCATAAGTGAAATGCATAAAAACCAAGGAAGAATAGTTAGAAATATTATACTTATATTTAAGAAAAGAGGTGTCTTCATGTTGCAGCTTGTTGAAGGATGTGACAGATGTGAGAATGGTAACATCGCTACCAAAATAGGTTATTATCCTACAATGGTCATGTTAGAGTTTTACCTTTAGGAGGGTAGAAGGTGACACAAACTCCCTGGCAAAGTCATGAGGTGAACAAAATCGAGATGATAAAACAAGGGACGTATTGACACTACTTTAGCACCATCAAAAATAAAAGGCAGAAATTTGCACATTAAGAAAAAAGGGCATATAAAGTGGCAAAGTTGATGAAATAGCTATGACGCTAAGAGGTAGCTATGCCCACATGTAGCTAACGAGGGTGCAAGAGATATGAAGACTAGTGAAGTGCCAAAGGCAAGATGTAAGCCCCAAAACATTGCAAGGTTGTTCTCGAAGAAATCAATTCCCTTGACCAAGCCAATATTTGACCCTAGAAGTTAAGACATCCACATGTGTGAAGTGAAAAGGAGCTAAATAAGTGGACAAATCCAAAATTGTTCATAAGTCCAAGACAAGGTTTCCAAGGTAAGAACATATCCTCACAATCATCCAAGCAACCTCATCAATTGCAAAGTAGATGGAACTAGAAGGCACCTAAAGTGGCAAAGTTCATGAAATAGCTACGAAACTACGAGATAGCTACACCCACGTCTAGCTACCTAAGGTGCAAGAGATACGAATACTGGTGACACACCAATGAAGGCAAGATTTGGAAATATGATCACCATGGTACCTCTATCATGAGAAGAAGAGACTTTCAAGAGGCAAAAGAAAAGGATACATGAGACAATGCTAGCACAAAACAAGCAAAGGTGTGCGTTGTAATGAGATAGTGACATCCTAGTGAAGACAAAAATATCTAACATGAGTATGTAGATGTTGAGAGAATGAGAAAATGTGAATGAAAACAATAGAAAAATGTAGATATAGAATGAGAGAAAATAGGTTACGACACTAGGGTCGTACTAGTTAAGTCAAGGAGCAAAAGATTAAAGGATGTGTTAGATAAATGATTAAGCAATCGAATAGCTGCAGTCTACATGATGCAACAACCAAAACCAACGTTCCAAGGAAGTAACAACAAAGGAGGAGCATGGTGACTACAACCATCTAGCAAGAAGTATCTCAAGTTGGGCCCTACTCATGACAATGAATTAGAGGGAATCAATCACTAATGAGGTGACCAAAAATAGATTCGACAAAACTAGAAAATATAGAAGAGAGGCAAAACAAAAAAAATGGAAAAGACTAATTCTCTCCATTGCCATGAATGATTCAATAGTAGGAGACTACTATTACATGATAAAAATTCAAACATGGTAATCTCATTGTCCAAGAAATCTATATAACTCCATTGATAAAAAATTTGGGTTGGCTCAAGTAGAGGCAATAACAACACCAACTCCTTAGCCCAAAAAAATAACAAGAAAGTCACTTGTCATCCACAATGTAAAGGAGGCTAAGACAACAAGAAAGGTACGCCAAATGTAAACAAAACCATCGAGGATAGAGGGTTGTCATCTAAAGGATGAAGTCTTTCAGGATCAAGAGGCTCAATATCCCTCCTGAAAGCATGGTATAAGCCTCAAAACATGGTTAGGATTCCCAAGTCCCCTCAAAATATCTAGCCTCAAAATGTGGGTGTCATGCCCGAGGGCACACCTCTGTGCTATGAGCTTCAGGAATCCCTTTAGGCGTGCGGCAGCAACGTGCTTTCTCCTCAATGGAAAAACCAACTTGAGTTTACTAATGCTCGTACTATGCCTCTAGCCCATGTACCTTGTAGCGAGACCGATATATTATACTTGCAAACTTAGTGTTCAATCAAATCTAAGTACAATAACCACTTCAAAATTTTAACTTAAAATATAGTTTATGAGCTTCCGGAATCCCTTGAGGTGTGCAGCACCAATGTGCTTTCTCCTTAATGGAAAACCCAACTTGAGTTTACTAATGCTCATACTATGCCTCTAGCCCATGTACCTTGTAGCGAGATCGATATATTATACTTGCAAACTTAGTGTTCAATCAAATCTAAGTACAATAACCACTTCAAAATTTAACTTCAAATATAGTTTACTTCAATTAACTTAACTTCAACAATAATCACATTCACTCATAAACAATATGAATCATGTACATAAATAACACTTCAATAAACGAAAGAGGGAACTCCCAAAACAATTTCCCAACGACTCTTTGATTATAAAAATTCAGTATACAAAACTTCGCTTTATAATGGACTTCGGTTTCGTTGGGCCAAACTCTAAACAATTCCCTATCACAACTGTTCACTAATGCAAATATACAATAAACGAGTTACAACCCACAACCAAACCCAATAAATAACCATGTTTGACCCCTTCGACTTGCACACAACTTCAATACAGAAATACCTGATGGTATACCAACCTCAACAAGAATTCGCTCCACAAGTTCGCAAAATTTCCTTCCATAGCTTGCTTTAGAGAGCGAGTTCCTTTGTGAGACCCAACTCTCTTCTTCCTTCACTGTCTCCTTGTCTTGTGATCAGAGGTTATTGATCTTCGGTTAATTGATGTTCTAACTCCTCTCCTCTCATCTTATATATATGAGTCACCCTCCATGAATAGTCATGTCTCTTCCAAGGGACGTTTCGGTTGGGCATTCGAGTCAACCATAAACCCCAAATTATGTTGCATACAAAATTTCATTTGGTTCACCTTCGGTCATGTGTCTTCACGTCTCATCCATCGTTGTGTACCTTTGCAACTCGATTAGGCGCATCTCAGTTGGGCACGCCTTAATGTCAGGCAAGCACATCTCGGTCAGGCGTGCCTTGTCTTCGGTCAGGTGCACCTCTACTAGGCGCCCTTGTCGTGTTGACTCTCCAATTTGTTCCAAGCCTTCCATCGAACTCATCTAAGATGTGTTCTTCATGCGCTCATCTCACAAAATTCCTTCGATCAAACATGTCTCAAGCACGCTCTTCATGTCATCCAAGTCATTCCACTAAACTCAACTCGGCCTAACTCAAGCTTGCTCGAGTGCCTAGCCTAAGGACTTGACATTTTTCCCCTTTTCAAAATGGTTATCGTCCTCGACAATGCACCACTTGGCAAACTTCGTAACCAATGCCTGAAGACTGTCCTCATCATGAACAAACTTCGCATCAACTATCTTCATCAATACAAAAGAATCTCGTCTTCGACATAAATCCCATATCTATGCACTCGCAACCTGTAAGAATGACATGTGTTGGATCCCCTCGTGCGATTGACTAGTTAGGTAACTAATCTAACCATAGCGTCAACTCCACAAGAACACATGCACCCAAACATGTGCAACCATTGTCACCTCTTCCCTCTCACACAATCTTTCCTCTGATTCTACTCATAATTAGGTGCCATTCAATGCCATCTCAAGCGCCTAGGGGTCTCACCCTCTCGAGCAAGTTACAATGAGCTCATCTCCTTCATGAGATTAAAAAACATGGTGTTGTGGAGAAGTCATGCGACTTCCCTTTCCACATCACAACGCCATCTCTCTTCTTCTTCTTCAAGAATAATCCACCCATAGCTAGTATGAACCCTCCATACTTCTCTACAATGTACTTCATCAAAGGTGGATACGAACGCCTACCCATACTCTTTTCAATCAACTTCATCGAAACTAGATCATTGTGGCCTAGTATAATCGTCTTCACGATTCCATCCTAGTCCATGGACATCCCTCCATCTTCATCCCCTTCTTGGTATTGTTCTTGCTCCAAACTCTCAATCCATCTATGAACATCTTCTTCCTCCAAATCGACATACTCCTCTTCACGTTGATGCTCATCCCCTCTACACTCTTCAACAGTAGAAGTTTGGGCATCAACAACCTCGCACTTTCTAATCCAAGTCCCCACATCCATCATCTCTAGCCTATCTGATAAATTCAGAATACCATTTAACAATGTTGCTATCAGTTTCAAGTTCTCCATGAGCATGGACTCCACCCGACCAACCTCTCATGAACCTCATATTCCAGTTGTCTAGCTCCACACGAATGGTTGTCATCCTACATTCCCCTGCCATATTTCCCACGACAGGAACGACCATTGCCTCCTTCATTCCTACATGAATGAACAGTGTCCCCAAGTGCGATATTGACACATCCCACTGCTCAATCATAAAATCTATGCTAAATACAACTTCATAGTCACCCACCCTAATGATAGTGAAGTCCACCTTTCATTTCCAACTTCCAATCTTCATTGGAACATCTGTTGCTATCCCAAGGAATATGCTTTCTTCCTAATTCACAACATCATCGCGTCCTTTGTTAACAATGAGCTAAGTCACCCCTAATCAGTCCAAGTACTGCTCCATATCCCAAACAAAGTTGCCTAATATCTTTGTGTTCCTTGCACCATCATATGATTCTGGTTCCTTTACTTTAACATGGACAGAATTGATGAATGAACCCTTCCCAACAACCTTCACAAACAAAGTTGCCTAATATCTTTGTGTTCCTCACATCATCGTGTTATTTCATTTCCCTTTACTTTCACATGGACAAAATTGTTGAACAAACTCTTCCCAACAACCTTCTTCAAAACTACTAATTCATTTGTCATGGTAGTAGAGAGGTCTCCCAACAATTCCTCCAACTTACCCAACCTTTGATACGCATCATATCTCTAGTGAACATCAAGAGCGACATCATTGAGCTCATCAACCTCTTGTAGAAACATCCCACTCATGCAATTGACATCTCCCTTTGTCTTATCAGCCCTTTCCTTAAATGCTCTTACTTCTTCTGCCAATCATTCTAATTTCTCTTCCAAGGCCTCCAATCATTGACCTTCTGCTTCACATATTAAGCTCTAGCGAGGACCATTCTCACAAAAGTCTCAATTCGAGCACTTTGTTCCACTTTCAAATAGCTCTCAACAAGCTTTGATAACAACTGTCATGCCCTAAGGGTGCACCTCTGACCTATGAGCTTCCCGAGTCCCCTGAGGTGAGCGACACCGGCACAGTATTTCCTCAATGTCGAAACAAACTTGAGCTTACTAACACTCAGACTACGTCTCTAGCCTATGTATCCAGTAGCGAGATCGATATATTATACTTGCAAAATTACTATTCAATCACAAGTCAGTACAATAGCCCCTTCAAAACTTAGCTCCAATTACAATTTACTTCAATTAACTTAACATTAGAAATATTCAAAATCATTCATAAACAACATGAATCATGTACAAAAATAACACTTCAATAAATGGGAGGGAGAACTCCCAAAACGATTTCCCAACTTCTCGGTTTACAATGGACTTCGATTCAGTTTGGGCCGAACTCCAAACATTTCACTACCACAACCCTTTTCACTAATACAAATATGCAATAACCAAGTTACATCCCTTCAAATAGCAACCCACAACCAAACCTAATAAATAACAAAGTTGCGTCCCTTCAACCTGCACACAACCTCAATATAGAAATACCCCACGGTGTACCACCCACAACAATACTTTGTTCCACAAGCTCATACGAATTCACTCTACAACTTCCTTTAGAGAGCAACCTCCTTCGTGAGACTAGGCCCTCTTCTTCTTTCTATCTCCTTCGTGTCTTGCAAAGAGAGGTTGTTGATCTTCAGTTGTTTGATACTCTAACTCGTCTCCTCCTCATCTTATATATACAAGTCAACCTCTGTCATGAATAATCGCTTCTCTTCCAAGGAAGGTACCGGTTGGGTGTTCGACCCAACCATGGTTTATTTTGGTTGACCATAAACACCAAATTACATCGCATAACTTGTTTTTGATTCACCTTTGGTCATGTGCCTTCGCGTCTCATCCTCAATCGTATGCCTTCATAAATCAAGCGAGTACATCTCGACTAGGAACACCTTGTCCTCGGCTAGTCGTGCCTTGTCTTCAGTCGAGCCGGCCTTGGCTGGGTGCCCTTGTCATGCCAACTCGCCAAGTCATTCCAGTGGTTCCACTGAACTCATCTCGAGTGCACTCTTCGTGTCGACCAAGTTGTTCCACCGAAGTCGACTTGGCCTAACTCGAGCACCTAAGCCTGAGGGCTTGATAGTGGGAGGTACACATGCATCAACTAAAATGGGCCTAATAGGTTGAAATCTCCTCCAAAATAACTCATAAGTCCAAGGAGAGGATTCAAATGTAAGAATATATCCTAAAAATTGTACAAGTGACCTCCAAAAATTATGAAATGACCCTCTCCAAGTCAAAAATAATGAAGCCACATGTTTGAAAATAGCAAGTAGATGTGTTTGTAACGCATTTGGTGTTGTTTGTTTAGCTTGGGAGGTACTCCAAGCCCTAATGTTTGAGGGTTGGAAGTCAAAGCGCCACAAGTAGGCTTGTGGGCTTAGAACCCAAGCCTAGGGTTTTGCACCCATAAATGTTTGGACCAAAAACATGACGTGTTTTTGACCTATGATGGATGAGGATGATAGCTCTCAGTGAGACAATTTTAATGCAACGAGAATCATCCAATTCCGAGTTGTCGTTAAGGAGTTATGAATTTTTGAAGGTTACATTAGGTTTTTGCACATGATGGTCTAGGTCGGCCTAAGGTTAGGAAGACCTAATGACAATTATTCAAGCCCCTAGAACATGACGTTTGGAGCCCCTCTTTAGTATAAATAGAGATTCAATATGAGAGCATTAGATCATCCATTGTGTGCAACATTCTTCCTGGAGGAGAGCTCTTTGGAGAGATTATCTTTGTGCCCTAGCCGCAACAAAGAAAGGGTGGACACCAGCAAAGGCAAGGGTTTGTGTCAAGGGTTTTTGCAAGTGACCGAGAGCTGGTTGGAAGCCAAGTCTTGTTGGAGGAAGGGTCGAGGCTCTGTGCTAGTAGGCAACACCAAAAGACTGGACAGTGAGGTGAAAAGAGGGTTGTTTCAGGACTAGTTTTGGAGGTCGAGATTGCAGGAAGGGAGCCGAGGGCAGAGGTAAGGTTTGTTGTTTTTTGGGGCTGCGTTGAGGGTTGGAACCTTTGTTTTGAGGGTCGAGGATAGCAGCTAGGCTAAGTTCATGAGGGGCAAGGACATTGTTGTTAGAGGTTGTTTGGGGCACTGTCAGAGGACTGTCTCACAGTTTTAGGGTTGATGTGCTTGGTCGTAGGTCATAACACACAACTAGGGTTGCATAAGGGGTTTTAATGGGTGATATACCAACCCTAGAGTGCAGTGTGGCAAGGAAGAAGGCCTACTAAGGTGTGTCACAGCCCTTTAAGGGCCTTGTTTTGTGACTATTGGAGGATCTAGGGCTGCAGCAAGTGCCCTAGCTAGGTGTCACGAATAACAAGGTACAAACACATATGCAACAGTGTTTTTGGAGGGATGTTGGGTCAAATATGTTGACCAAAGCATGGATCAGTTGATGGGCAGCTTGAGGAGGCCCTAGGAGTTTTTTGGAGGAGCTCACGTGGACTGTTGGATAGCCTACCAAGCAACCAAGGTGATAGTAGGCACATCAAATTGGAAGGCAAGATGACAGTAGCAAGGAGTGTTGCAAATGTTCACTTGATGACAGTTGGATAGATGTCCCAAGAGAGGACATGATTGGTGCCTAGATTTGCGCAATAGCTCCTCTATTGAAGAACAAAGGCTGGATTAGTGAAGTCCATTGGCAGCCATGTTTAAAGGTATCCTAGGTGTGGGGATGCCCTAACTAGGAGCAGATGCTACAGTGTGGACTTAGTCTCTCATGGACTGTTCGAGGGCAGTGTGAGAGAATACCAAGTGTGGATAAGATTGGGCACTTATGGTTTGCTAGAGGACAACGTGATGATGTCCAAGTTGGAGCTCAGTGAGTGCAGCGTGGCAAGGGAGAAGACCTACTAAGGTGTGTCACAACTCTTTAAGGACCTTGTTTGGTGACTATTGGGGGATTTTGGGCTGCAACAAGTGCCCTAGCCAGGTGTCATGAACAACAAGGTACAAACACATGTGAAATAATGTTTTTGGAGGGATCTTGGGTCAACGATGTTGACAAGAGCGTGGATTAGTTGATGGGCAACTTGAGGAGGCTCTAGGAGTTGTTTGGAGGAGCTCACGTGGATTGTTGGGTAACCTACCGAGCAGCCAAGTTGATAGTAGGCACATCCAATTGGAAGGCAAGAGGACAGTAGCAAGGACTATTGCAAATGTTCACTTGATGATGGCTGGATAGATGTCCTAGGAGAGGACATGATTGATGCCCAGATTTGCGCAATAGCTCCTCTATTGCAGAACAAAGGCCAGATTGGTGAAGTCTGTGAGCAGCCATGTGTAAGGGTCTCCTAGGTGTGGGGATGCCCTAACTAGGAGCAAATGCTATAGTGTGGACTTGGTCTCTCATGGACTGTTCGAGGGCAGTATGAGAAAATGCCAAGTGTGGACGAGATTGGGCACTTATGGTTTTCTAGAGGACAATGTGATAATGTCCAAGTTCGAGCTCAGTGAGCAACACATTGATAGACAAAGGTAGTTGTGAGAGAGGCAGTGGTTGAGCTCAAGGGTCTGATCAACCAGGAGCAGTTTATGGAGCCTAAGACTTGTGTGTGGAGAAGGACATCTACCGCAGAAGATGGGTAGTCCTCCAAGCCCATGTTCATTGCGAGAGATGGACATCTTGCAGTGATAGGTGGTAGCGCTCTGTGCCCTATGTTGGTCTCCATTGAAGCAGCGCACGATGACCATAGTGGGCTGAAGTCCCTGAGTAGCTGAGGAGCTGTAGTGGGCAGATTGAGAGTTGTTCACAAGTGGAGCTGTGAACAACTCAATAGGAGTCTCGATGTATTGTTCCCTTGATGGACAAAAGGACAACTAGAGGGCAGATTGGATAGCTGAGATTCAGTGGCCATATGGACTTGGAGCATTGATAGAGTCAGGAGTTGTAAATCGGGAGCGGAAGGACCGGGAAGGTATAGGGTATGACAAAGAGGAGGTGAGGGAGCATGCTACAGCCAAATGGTCAGAGTATCTTGTTTTGTGTCTTATGCTAGTGGATGATTGAGAGCCATTATCCCTAGTACGAGAGCCCTAGACTGTTGTATTATATCAGTTGGATTAATATAAAGAAGTTGGGTTGAAAAATTAAAAGGATATCTATATTCTCTGCATGTGTGATTTACTGCTATTTTATTCCACTGTGCAAAGTAGTTTATGGTTCAGATTCTTAGTTTGGTAGCGTCGGTGATTTTAAGACTCTAACCTAGACCCAAGGTCATGGAAATTCAACATTTAGAGCTCTAATCTGGTTTAAAATAGCTAGAAAGATGATGGAATAGGAGGGAATTCAAGGATATTCAACATGGAATGTCAAGAGGATGCCCATGCATGCAAAATTTGCCTAAATGGTCCTTGAATGATGTGACCGATGTCATGGCATATGTGTACTACAATTTCAACTATGAAATTTCCCCATAAATTTGATGCCACATGAAAAATCATAGAATCATCTCCCATTGTCCCAAGCCAAAACAGGGTCCATGCTTAACGAGGCAGATAAGAGTAGTGTTAAGAAAGAAGCATAAATGAAATGCAAAAAGTCAAGGAAGAATAGTTAGAATTATGATACTTATAATTCACTAAAAAAAGAGATGTCTTCATGTTGGAGCTTGTTAAAGGATGTAAAAGATATGAACATGATATTCTCAATACCAAAATAAGTTACAACCCTGCAATGAAAATGTTATAGTTTTTCATCTAGTAGAGAAGGTGAGAACAACTACTTAACGAGGACACGAGGTGAACAAAATCAAGAGGAAAAAACAAGGGAAGTATTGACACTACTTAAGCACTTGATATGTCAAGAGGAAGCCCATGCATGAAAATGTTTCCCAAATGTGCCTTGAAAAATGTGACCAATGCCTTGGGATATGTGCACAACAACGAGAACTATTAAAATGCCTTACAAAATGTCCACGTTTAACAAGATCTACCCTCATCTAAGGAAAATACGCTGCCCTCATTTAGCGCCTTGCACCAGATCTACCCTCACCTAGGGCAAATACTCTACCCTCATCTACATAGATATAGATACATAGAAAATTGGTTACGACACTAAGGTGGTACTAGCTAAGTCAAGAAGAAAAATATTAGAGGACGGATGTTTTGGATAAATGATTAAGAAATCCCATAGCTGCAGTCTATAGGATTAAAGAACCTACACCAACGTTCCAAGGAAGTAACAAGGAGGAAGGAGCATGCTAACTAGAACCATCTATGAAGAAGAATCTCAAGTTGGGCCTTACTCGTGACAATGACTTAGGGGGAATTAATCACTAGTGAGGTGACCAATAATAGAGCTAACAAAAAAATAAATATAGAGAGAGGAAAAAAGAAAAAAAATGGAAAAGACTAATTCCCACCATTGCCATGAATAATTCACAAGTGGGAGACTACTATTGCATGTTAAAAATTCAAACATGGTAATCACATTGTCCATTGATAACATTTTTGGGTTGGCTCAAGTAGAGATAATGGCAACACCAACTGCTTAGCCTAGAAAAATTACAAGAAAGTCACTTTCCATCCACAAGGTAAAGGAGACTAAGGCAATGAGAAAGTTATGCCAAATGTAAACAAAATCATCGAAGATAGAGGGTTGTCCCCCAAATGATGAAGTCTTTTAGGATCAAGAGGCTCAATATCTCCACCGAAGTCATGGTATAGGCCTCAAAACATGGTGGGGTTTCCCTCTAGCAAGCCAAAGTCTATCCTCAAAATGTGGGTGTGATGCCTCCTAGGCGCACCTCTGAGCTATGAGCTTCCTGAGTCCCCTATGGTGTGTGTCATTGGCACGCACTTTATCCTCAATGGAGAAACCAACTTGAGTTTACTAATGCTCGTAATATTCCTCTAGCACATGTACCATATATCGAGACCGATATCTTATACTTGGGAAATTAATGTTCAATCAAATCAAACTACCATAGCCACTTCAAAACTTAACTTCAATTACAATTTACTTCAATTAACTGAAGTTTAGCAATAATCACATTATTCATAAATAATACGAATCATGTACAGAAATAACACTTCAATAAATGAGAGGGGGAGCTCACAATTCAATTTCCCAACTTCTCTTTGACTATAAAACTTCAATACACAAAAATTTGATTTATAATGGACTTCGATTTTGTTGGGCGGAACTCCAAATAGTTCGTTGCCACAACCACTCACTAATACAAACAACCCTTCAACTATCAACCCACAATCAAACCTAATAAGTAACCAAGTTGCGTCCGTTCAACCAATACCACAAATACCCCACAGTGTACAACCCTCAGCAATACTTCATTCCAAAAACTTGCACAACCTCCTTCCGTAGGTTGCTTTAGAGAGAGAGAGAACTCCTTCGTGAGACCCAACTCTCTTTTTCCTTCGTTCTCTCCTTTTCTTGCGATGAAAGGATGTTGATCTTGAGTTGATTGATGTTCTAACTCCTCTCCTCTCATCTTATATATATTAGTCACCCTCCATGAACAGACATGTCTCTTCCAAGGGGCGTGTCTGTTGGGCATCCGAGTTGACCTTCCTTCCTTGGAGCCAACCATAAATTCCAAATTGTGTCGCATCATTTTTTGAATACAAACTTTCCTTTAGTTACCCTTCAGTTGTGTGCCTTCGCGTCTCATCCTTGGTTGGGCACCTTCACAACTTGGGGCAAGCACGTCTCAATTGCGCATGCCTTGTCTTCAATTGGTTGCATCTCAATTGGGTGCGCCTTGTCATCAGTCAGGTCCGCCTCACCTAGGCACCCTCGTCATGCCAACTCTCCAATTTGTTCCAATCATTCCACTGAACTCATCTCAGGTGCATTCTTCATGAGCTCGTCTCTCCAAAGTCTTTTCATTAAACTTGTCTCGAGCGCGCTCTTCAAGGTCAGACAACTTTGTTCTACAACTTGCTTTAGAGATCGACCTCCTTCATGAGACCCAATTCTCTTCATCCTTTGTTGTCTCCTTGTCTTGCGATGAGAGATTGTTGATCTTTAGTAGTGAAGCACCACCCTAATTAAACCCACGGGTAAGGACGGGTCTATGGCTGGGTTGGTCACCCGCATAGAACCTGCAGTCTAGACCCAGACCCATCGGGTTTTCCATAAGACCCGGCTACCCATATCAAACGCGTGGGTAGCCCACTAGACCCTTATCGAACCCGTATAGAACCTGTCAGGCATGAAAAGTCACAAACTATCCAAAATTTTGAATTTTTTTTTTTTGGAAATGAGGTGGAGGGAAAAGGAAATTGGAGGGGGAAAATTCTTTATAAGCACCTCTCTCCCTTCCATTTCTCATTCACTGGTCATTTGAGTGTTTGTCTAATTTGTGTGTGTGTTGAGAGTGAAGCTAAAGGAGCCTGAAGGTGCTATTGGAGGAGGCTAAAGGAAACTAAAGGAGGCTTCATTGGATCAAATTAAAGCTTCAGGTAGGCTTCATGAACCTAGTTAGAATGTTTTCCATGTATTCATTTTTGTTTTATTTATTTATTTATTTATTTTTTATTTATTTATTTTTTATGTTTTTAAAAACCATTTTTTTTTTCTTCCAGATTTTGTCACCATGCCACCAAAGGGTTTTAGACAATCCCATGATTTGGCACAGACACATGGTCAACGAATAATTGCCAGTAATGACCACAATATCAAGTGCAATTATTGCAATGCCACAATGCATGCAGGCATAAATAGACTGAAATACTACCTAGCCAAAATTCTTGGGAATGGTGTGGGATGTTGCCCAAGTTGTTGTGATGAAGTCACTACTGAAATGGTAGCTGCTTTGGAATCCATTAAAGAAGCAAGTTCTAAGATGGAAAGAAGGAAGGATGAGATTGTTGGGATAGGTAGATCTTCATCTCACAGTGAAACATAATTTCAAAGTCCAGGTATTGGTAACTCCTCTTCAAGTGTTGTGGCAAACAGTGGTATAACCTCTTCTTTCTTCAACCCTCGTACAACTACAGGATCTCAACCAACCTTGGTAAGTTTCAATGAAAAGAAGAGGAAGGAGGCAACTATGGCAGTGAGGAGGGTTTGGTACCATAACAGTCCTTCATTCAACTATGCAAAGTCTTATTTTATCAGCCCATGGTGGATGCCATTGCAAGTGTTGGCCCTAGATACAAAGCCCCATCTTATAATGCACTTAGGGGGAAAGAGCTAGATGAAGAGCTTGAGAGTGTCAAGGAACAATTGGAGAGCATTAAAAGCTCATACAAATTTACAGGTTGTAGAATTATGTCTGATGGGTGGACAGATCAAAAGGGTGGAACAATAATAAATTTTGTTGTAGCTTGCCCTAAAGGAACCATGTTCCTAAAATCCATTGATGCATCTTCAAATGTAAAAGATGCACATTTGATTTTTTCATTGTTCGCTGATTTGGTGGAGGAAGTTGGGGTTGCAAATGTTGTCCAAGTAATCACGGACAATGCAGCAAATTATGTGGCAGCTGGAAGGTTTCTTTGTCCCAAATATCCCACCATTTTTTGGACTCCATGCGCTACCCATTGCATAGACTTGATGCTAGAGGACAGTGGGAAGTTGGAGTGGGTGCAAGATGTTGTGCAAGAATGAAAGCAAATTACCACGTATATTTATAATCATGCTTGGGTATTGAACCTTATGAGCTAATTCACACGGGGTGAGCTTAGTTGCCCAACTGTCACACAGTTTGCTACAAACTTTCTTTCGCTCCGAAGCCTTTTGTACGAGTACCAAGCTTTGAGAAGAATGTTTTGTAGCCAACAACGGGTATTTTGGAAAGATGGAACAAAACCAAAAGTAATGTCTCTGAAAACATTTGTCTTTGCTGATAGTTTGTGGGACAAAGTCACTGAGATTGTCAGCTTCACTGAGCCCCTCGTGAAAGCCTTGAAATTTATGGATGAGAGAAACCTGCAATGGGATATATTTATGAGGGCATGGACAGGGCTAAAGAGGTCATCAAGACTTTCTATAAGGGAAATGAATCTAAATATCTCCCCATATGGCAAACTATTGATTCCAAGTGGGACAGGAAACTACATTCATCATTGCATGCAGCAGGAGCATATCTCAATCCGAGCTTATTCTATAATGAGGGGTCTAACATTCAAAGAGATCCCGAGGTGATGAGAAATGTCATGATATGCATTGAGAAGATGTTCCCGAATCAAGATATTCGAGACAAAATCAACATACAACGAGATATGTGCAAGGAAGATCTGGAGTGTTTGGATTCAGCTCAAGCCAACGTCTCAAGGACAAGAAAATGCCTTGTAAGTGCAAATTGTTAGAACTTAGCTTGTAATTTCGTTGGTTCTCTTTTATATGTTTGGCATTGCAAACTAATAATATTTGTTGTTATTTTTTTACAGCTCATTGGTGGATAGATTATGGCACTGAGGCACCACAATTACAAGAATTCGCCATCAGAGTTCTGAGTCAACCCTGCAGTGCTTCTTCTTGTGAGCGTAATTGGTCAGTGTTTGAGCACATCCACAACAACAAGAGAAACAGGTTGGAGAAGTTGGTTGTCATCTACTACAACCTTTGAATGCTCATAAAACAAGTGCAACCAAAGGATACAAATCCAATTTTATTGGATACTATTGTTTAAGAGTCTGATTGGGTTGTGGAGGAGGAGGCCCTTGATTTGAGTTGGCTTGATGGAGAGATTAAGGATCTCTCTAGTTTTCCATCTAAAATGGAAACTCCAAATACACTTGCCTTGCAGTTGCTTCAGCTTCCAATGTTACTACTAGATCCACGAGGGCTTATTTTAGGCCTGGTCGTCCATGAGTGATGAGACTCAAGATTGTTATGAGACAATCATTTATCATTAATGACATATGTATTTGAATTTTGAACTTGCTGACATTTTTTATTTTAATTATGGAATCATGAGTCCTTTTCTTATTCAGTATCTAAATGTTTTTCTTACAAAAATCGAATATGTTATGTCATTCTTTTGTAGATATTGTGAGTTTTATAACTTATAAGGATTGGAATTGTCATTAGTTTCATTTTTGTGCTTAAAATTTACCATATTCTAAGTTTTTTTTTATTTTTTTTGTATTTTGATTAGTCTTATAAGGATCATTCCTGAGTCTTATACAAGTCGACGAGTTAATACCGTGACAAGTCTTATACGAGTACGAGTTTTGCAACATTAACCTTTGGTTGATTGATGTTCTATCTCCTCTCCTCTCATATTATATATATGAGTCACCCTCCATGAACAATCGTGACTCTTCCAAGGGACATGTCAGTTGGGCATTCAAGTCGCCCATAAACCCCAAATTATGTTGCATCGTTCGTTGCATACAAACTTTCCTTTCATTTATCTTTGGTCATGTGCCTTCATGTCTCATGCTCGATCGTGTACCTTTGCAACTCGAGTGGGTGTGTCTCAGCTGGGCACACCTTATCGACAGTTGAGTGAATCTCAGTTATGTGCACCTTGCATTCATTCTGTTGGGCCTCGGCTATGCACCCTCATCGTGTTGAATCTCCAATTTGTTCTAATCATTCCACCAAACTCATCTTGAGTGCATTCTTAGTGCGCTTGTCTCACCAAAGTCTTTCCATCAAACACGTCTCAAACGCACTCTTTGTGCAGACCAAGTCGTTCCACTGAACTCAACTCCGCCTAACTCAAGCATGCTTGGGTGCCTAGCCTAAGGGCTTCACATCCTCCCCACTTCAAAATGATGGTCATCCTCGACAACGCACCCCTCGAAAAAACTTATTAACCAAATCTTGAAGATTTTCCTCATCATGAACAACCTTCACATCAATTGTCTTCATCAATACAGAAGAATCTCATCTTCGACATATATCTCATGTCTATGCAGGTAATGCACCCTGTAAGAATGATATGTGTTGGATCCCCTCATGCAATTGACTAGTCAAATAGCTAATCTGACCATCGCATCAACTCCACAAGAACACATTCACCCAAACATGTGCAACCATTGTCACCTCTTCCCTGTCACACAATCTTTCCTCTGATTCTATTCATCATGACATGCCATTCAATGGCATTTCAAGCTCCCATGGGTCACCATCTCGAGCAAGTTATAGTGAGCCCATCTCCTTCATGAGCTTGAAAAATATGGTGGTGTGCGGAAGTCATACGACTTCTCTTTCCACATCACAAGACCACCTCTAAATCCACCCATACCTAGTATGAACCCTCCATACTTCTCTACAATATATTTTATCAAAGGTGGATAGGAACACCTACCCATACTCTCTTCCATCAACTTCATTGAAACTGGATCATTATGGCCTAGTATATCTATCTTCACAGTTCCATCCTGGTCCATGAACATACATCCATCGTCATCCTCTACTCAATCTGGTTGCTGCTCAAAACTCTCAATCCATCTATCAACATCTTCTTCCTCCAAATCGACATACTCCTCTTGATGTTGATCCTCATCCCCTCTACACTCTTCAATTGTAGAAGTTTGGGCACCAAAATCCTCACACTCTCTACTGCAAGTCCTTGCATCCATCATCTTTGTCCTATCTGATAATCTCATAATACCATTTAACAATGCTACTATCAATTTCGAGTGTTCCAAGAGCATGGACTCCACCAAATCCAACCTCTCATGAACCTCATATTCCAATTTTCCTGCCTCCACACAAATGGTTGTCATCCTGCGTTCTCCTGCCATAGGTCCCACGGTATCAATGATTGTTGGCTCCTTCATTCCTGCATGAATGAGCAGCGTCCCCAACTACGATACTAGCACAAAATCCTCCTCAATCATAAACTCTATGCCAAGTACAACTTCATAATCATCCATCCTAATGGTAGTGAATTCCACCTTTCCTTGCCAACTTTCAATCTTCATCAAAACATTTATCTCTATCCCAAGGACTTTGTTTCCTTCTGAATTCACCGCTTTAAAGAATTCATGGGTTGGAATGAACCTTAGTCCCAATCTCTTAGCCACTTCTTCCTTCATGAAGTTGTGAGATGCTCCACTAACCAACATAGCAATCAACGGACTCCCAACTACATCCATCTTCATGAAATTTAGCTTCCTCCTTTCCGAATCATGTTTCAAGGTAGCTTCCTTCATTGTAGCCACTCCTACAACTTGTATAACCCCCAATGCATGAGAACCTTGTTCTCTCTCTTCCTTCTCAACTTGCTGCAAAGTTGTCAGCTTTTTCATTAATGGAAAATGCTTGTTCATGTGCTCTTCACTACACAACCAACACATAGGAGGTTTCTTCCTCTTAAAAAAGCCATATGACTTTGATCCATCTTCCTTTGAAGGCTTCTCTTTCCCTTTATCTGCTTTCTTCTTCCTCTCATCCTACTCCTTCCCTTTTGTCTTGTATTCACAGTAATCTAGAAGCATGTTTGCAGTAGCGATGGCTTCTTCAAGATACTAAACCTTCTCCCTCTTTACTTCAACTTGATCCCATGTTTGAAACCCAATCAAAAATTGAATAACCTATCCTTCACAGTCATATCTAGAAGCTCCAACATCAGTCTTGAATTATCCTACTCAAATGTGCTTGCAGGCTCCCTATTTGTTGAATGAACTTCATCTTCGCTCTCGCACCAACTCTCATCTTTTGGTCCAAAATGAGTTATGAAGGTTTCCTTCATCTTCTCTCATGTGGTGATGTCCTTCGTCATGTTACCCAAAGCACTCTGTTCTACTCGCCCAATCCACCACATCTTTGCATCCTTTGCTAACAATGATACAACAATTCTTATTCCCTCCCCCTCTGAAGTCACACCCAATCAGTCCAAGTACTACTCCATATCCCAAACAAAGTTGCCTAATACCTTTGTGTTCCTCCCACCATCATATGATTCTAGTTCCTTTACTTTCACATGGATAAATTGTTGAACAAAGTTGTCCCAACGACCTTCTTGAAAACTACTAACTCATATGTCACCATAATAGAGAGTTTTCCCACCAATTCCTTCAACTTACCCAACCTTACATACACATCATATCTCTAATGAACATTATGAGCAACATCATCGAGCTCGTCAACCCCTTTTAGAAATATCCCACTCATGGAATTGACATATCCCTTTGTCTTATTAGCCCTTTCCTTATATGCTCTTACTTCTTCTTCCAATCATTCTAATTACTCTTCCAAGGCCTCAATTCGCTAACCATGTGCCTCATATATTCAACTCTAGTGAGGACCATTCTCATATAATTCTTACTTCAGGTACTTCGTTCAACTTTCAAAGAGCTCTCCATAAGCTTTGATACCCATTGTCATGCCCTAAGGGCGCACCTCCGAGCTATGAGCTTCTCGAGTCCCCTGAGGTGTGCGGAACTGATGCGGTTTTTCCTCAATGTTGAAACCAACTTGAGCTTACTAAGGCTTGCACTACTTCTCTAGCGTATGCATCCAAAAGCAAGACCGTTACTTCAAAACTTAGCTCCAAGTATAGTTTACTTCAATTAACTTAATGTCATCCATAATCACATCCATTCATACACAACACAAATCATGTACAGAAATAACACTTCAATAAACGAGGGGGGGCACTCCCAAAACCATTTCCCAACTACTCTTCGAGTATAAAACTTCAGTACACAAAACTTCGGTTTAAAATGGACATCGGTTCGATTTGGCTAAACTCCAAACAGTTTGCTACCACAACCTTTCACTAATACAAATATGCAATAACCAAGTTACATCCCTTCAGCTAGCAACCCACAACAAAACCTAATAAATAACCAAGTCATGACCCTTCAACTTGCACACAACCTCAATATAGAAATACCCCACAACATTCCACCCACAACAATACTTTGTTCCACAAGGTCACACGACTTCATTCTGCAACTTGCTTTAGAGAGCGAGCTCCTTCATGAGACAAGGTGAGGTTCTTCCTTCTATCTCCTTCTTCTCTTGCAAGGAGAGGTTGTTGATCTTAGGTTGATAGATGTTCTAACTCGTCTCCTCCTCATCTTATGTATACGATTCAAAATCCATCATGAACAGTGGCTTATCTTCCAAGGAATGCATCAGTTCAGTGTTTAAGCCAACCTTGCTTCATTTGGGCTGATCATAAACCCCAAATTTTGTCGCATTGTTTGTCAAAGAACTAGTTTTTGGTTCACCTTTGAGTGTGTGCCTTTGCTTCTCGTCCTCAATCGTGTGCCTTTGCAAATTGGGCAGGCACGTCTTGACTGGGCGCACCTTGTTCTCGGTTGGGCATGCCTTGTATTTGGCTAGATGTGCCTTGTGTTAGTTTGTGTAGCATCGGATGTGTTCTAGTCACGAAATTTGGTGGAGAGGATAGAATACATGAGATATCCAAAACCCATAATTCATTTTTGGAAATTCCACCTAGAGATGGCTTAGTTAGATTATTAGCTAATTTTTAAATATTTCCTAAGTCTAAACTTAGGAAATATGGTTAATTAATCAGAATAATTAACTCAAGGTGAGAATTCTCTAGAAATTCACACGGATCGACTGCAAGATGATCCTAGCCATTGATTAAGTTTAATATTGGTTGTTGGTGCTCCAACAGAGGATTATAAGAAGTCGTCGATGGACACTTGGTGAAGACACCAGAGACACTTAGAGAATTTGATTTTCCAGAGTAGCAGCAGTCAGTTGCCTGAGAGTTCAAGCTTCAGTGAGGAAGTAAAGTCAATGAGGGGCAGGGACAGTGATCCAGAAGAATTTTTCCAGATCCAGAGAGGCAACAACAAGAGGCCAAGTTATTCCCAATGAAGTACCGTAGAGGACTACGTAGTTGCTTCAGAAGAGCAATTTGATTTGGCTGAAGGAAATTTTGATTCAGTTTCCAGAGGTCGAGAAAGTCTTTGAGAGGACCAGAAAACCAATTTCCTCAACAGAAATAGGCAAAACGACTTGATAAGAGGTAGTTTCAGGCTAGACGTCCAACGATCTGCACAAGCACTGCATAGAAGCTGACGCAGAGGGTCCAGGAGGAAGAGTTTTCTAAGGTAGAGTTGTGTTGAGGTTTCTTGTGCAGGAAGGAAAATTCACTGAGGTAATTTTGGCTAGATTTACTTTTTGTTTGGATTGCCAGCTGCACATCCATATATTGTACTTAGATTTCATTGTTTCTTAGTACAAAAAACCCCTAAGTTGTTGCACCGGTTTTCCCAAGTTGGGTTTTTCCTGCGACATTTGTCCAAAAACAATTGTTTTAACTCTTTTATGTGTGCGCTAGATTTTCTCACTTTCTAGTGTTATTTTCTTCCGCAGTTTATTTGTGAAGGTTAAAGTGTGATTTATCTGGTATTTGCCATAGCACATAAATTTTTAGATTAATTAACAATTAGAAAAAAAATTCTAGTTGTTGCAATAGGATTTCAATTTTGAAATTTTCGCATGGTATTAAAGTGTGAGTGATCAATCGGGAAGCTCAAAAGTGGAGGTGAGAATTTTGTTGGTAAGAGGGAGCAGCAGGCCAAAATTGAATTCTTAGAGGCTGCGCAGTACCTAGATAGGCAGATCGAATTGCTGAGGCAGTAGTTCGATTTTCAGTTGCAAGGTTGCAGAAAAGTTGATTTCCCTAGGATAGTGATTCCAGCACTCAGAGGGAGCAGCAACAACTCACATTTCGCTAAGCATATTTTTGGTTGGACGCAAAGGGTTTTGCAACAACGAAATTTGTGTCAAGTGGGAAAGAAATTACACAGAGGGAGATTTCTCTAAGGGAGTTTCTAGCCAAGAAATCTGATTTTTCCAGTTGCAAATTGGCGGTAGCAACTATCAAAACTACACATTCCAAGTGGGAGTGCGAGTAGCAGAGCAGCAGTCGAGCAGAGGAAGAAGGGAGTTTCCAAACCAGATCAGAGATGGACACAACTAGGCTCAGGGACCAAGACAGATTGGAGGGTGCCTCCAACTATGTCATCTGGAAGACAAGGATGTTATTCCTTCTGGATGAATATGGTTTGAAGACCTATGTAGAGAGTGTGGTAGCAATACCCCAAGATGTTGATCAACAGTACAAGAAGGAAATGGCGAAGGCCAAGAGGTTGATTTTGGATGGAGTCCGAGATCATCTCGTCTCACATGTAGCACAGAAGGGAATGGCCAAGGAGATGTGGAATGCCTTGTTTGAGTTGTTTCAGAGTTCTTCCGAGTAGCAGAAGATGTATCTCCAGGAGAAGCTAAGCAACATGAGGATGCAGAAGGGCAGGAGCATAAATTCATTTCTCATTCAAATTCAGGAAGTCTGAGATTAGTTTTCAATTGTTGGGTCCACACCTCAACCCATGGAGCTTGTACAATTGGATTGAACAATGTCTCAAAAGATTGGAAAGTATTTTTCCAGAGTATCTTGGGCAGAGATACCTTGCCAAGGTGGGATAGGATGTGGTATGATCTGCAATAGGAAGAGTTAAGGTGGACTCTGTTGAAAAGCACCATCAACAACAACAACAGTAAAGGCATGAAGAGTGAGAAGGATAATGTGGCCCTTTCATCTAAGGGTCAGTCAAGCACAGGGGGAGTAGAGGAAAAAGAAGGACTTGTCTATGCTCAAGTGCTTCTGATGTCGTGAATCTGATCACTACAACACACAATGTCCTCTCAAGAAGAAGGACAAGTAGGAGAAGCAGGATCAACAGGCACCGTCCGCGGAAATAGACAACTTTCCTCTAGGCCAAAGGAAGAGTTTCTTTTTTGTTCGCAGATATACCTCCAGGAATGAGGTGGAGTGATTTAGTGTTGTAGGCCCAAAGAGCTACAATGATGGGTAGGGTCCTTGAGGAGAACACCTCATGGATCATTACCTATCTACGGGGGCCTAGGATATTCAGTAGCAGGATGGATCAGTGGCAATTGATGTAGTTAGAATTCCAGAGGGACAGTTGCAAACTAGTAGTAGTCAGGTGTTGGGTAGCGCAGCATAGAGTTGGTGGCAGTACAGAGGCTCACAGTATAGAGTCAGCAGCAACGCAGATTCTTCAGTGACCGTGTAGAGGCTAGTAGCAGTCAAGACTCGAGAGACAGATGCATGATACTGAACACAGTTGATTCAGTATTTCAGATGCTTCTCAGTTGCAATAGTTGCAGTTTTAGCAACAATAGATGAGAGGGAGTTGCAGTGAAAATGCAGAGTTGGCAACAATATGGCAGTGTTAGCAGCAGCGGGATGCAACATCAAAGTTGTGCAGTGGTTGGTGGGTAGCATGTCCAGACATCAACAATGTGACAGGAGATGATATAGAGGCATAGTGTTGTGACAGAATGTGCAACACTAGAACACAGTCCTCGCTAAGAGGAAGTGTTAGTTTGTGTAGCATTAGATGTGTTCTAGTCACGAAATTTGGTGGAGAGGATATAATACATGAGATCTCCAAAACCCATAAATCGTTTTTCGAAATTCCACCTAGATATGGCTTAATTAGATTATTATTCGATTTTTAAATATTTCCTAAGTCTAAACTTAGGGGAAATGTTAATTAATTCAAGGTGTGAATTCTCTAGAAACTCACAAGGATCGACTCCAAGATGATCCTAGCACTTGCTTAAGCTTTAATCTTGGTCGTTGGTGCTCCAACAGAGGATTATAAGAAGAATTCGATGGGCACTTGGAGTAGACACAAGAGACACTTGGAGAATTCGATTTTCCAAAGTAGCGGCAATCAGTTGTTGGAGAGTTCGAGCTTCAGTTAGGAAGTAGAGTCAATGAGGGGCAAGGACAATGATCAGGAGGAAGATTTCTAGATCCGTAGAGGCGGAAGCAAGAGGCAGAGTTATTCCCGATGAGGCAGCGCAGAGGACGGTGCAATTGCTTTTAAGAGCAATTCGATTTGGCTGAAGGGAAATTCAATTCAGCTTTCAGAGGTTGGGAAAGTCTTCCAGAGGGTCAGAGAATCAGTTTCCTCAGTAGAGACAGGTAAAACGACTTGATCAGAGACAGTTTTGGGCTAAACGTCCAAGGTCTTGCGCAAGCACTGTGCAGAAGCTGACACAGAGGGTCTAGGAGGACGAGTTTTTTGAGGTGGAGTTGTGTCGGGGTTGCTTGTGGAGGAAGGGAAATTTCCTTAGATAATTTTCGCTAGATTTACTTCTTGTTTGGATTGCCAGTTGGGCATCTATGGATTGTACTCAGATTTCACTATTGCTTAATAATATAAAACTCTCGGTTGTTGCACCGGTTTTCCCAAGTTGGGCTTTTCTGGGGACATTTGTCCAAAAATTACTGTGTTAATTTTTTATGAGTATGTGCTATATTTTCTCAGTTTCCAATGTTATTTTCTTTTGCATTTTATTTGTGAAGGTTGCAGTGTGATTTATTTGGTGTTTTCCATAGCAGATAAATTTTTAAATTAATTAACAATTAGAAAAATAAATTCCAATTGCTACAATAGGATTTCAGTTTTGAAATTTTCACACCTTGTCTTCAATCGAGCGCACCTTGGCTGGGTTCCCTTGTCATGTCAACTCGCCAAGTCATTCCAATCGTTCCATCGAAATCATCTCGGGTGTGCTCTTTGTGTGCCCGTCTCACCAAATTCGTTCCATTGAACTCGTCTCGACTGCACTCTTCGTGCCAACCAAGTTGTTCCGTAGAACTCAACTCAGTCTAACTTGAGCACGTTCAAACACCTTAACCTGAGGGCTTGACAGTGGAAGGTACACATGCATCAAGTGAAAACAACCCAATAGGTCAAAAGCTCCTCCAAAATAGCTCATAAGTCCAAGAAGAGGTTTTGAATGTAAGAACATATCCTATAAATCGTGCAAGTGACCTCCAAAAATTATGAAATGGCCCTCTCCAAGTAAAAAATAATAAAGCGACATGTTCGCAATAGCAAGTAGATGTGTCAACAAAGCGTTTGGACCTCTATTCCAGTGTAAAATAGCTAGAAAGATGATGAAATAGGAGGGCATTCAAGGATATTCAACATGGAATGTCAAGAGGATGCCCATGCATGCAAAATTTTCCTAAATGGGCCTTAAATGATGTCACCAATTTCATGGCATTTGTGTACTAACACGACAACAATCATAGAATCATCTCCCATTGTCCCAAGACAAAACAAGGTCCATGCTTAACAAGCTATATAAGAGTAGTATTAAGAAAGAATCATAAATGACATGCAAAAAGCTAAGGAAGAATAGTTAGAATTACGATACTTATAATTCATTGAAAAAAAGAGATGTCTTGATGTTGGAGCTTGTTAAAGGATGTAAAAGATGTGAACATTGTAATCTCAATACCAAAATAAGTTACTCTTGTAATGATCTTGTAAGGTAACACTAACTACTTAACAAGGACACGAGGTGAAAAAAATCAAGAGGAAAAAACAAGGGAGGTATCGACACTACTTGAGCACTTGATATGTCAAGCAAAAGCCCATGCATGAAAAAGTTGCCCAAATGTGCCTAAAAAAATGTGACCAATGGCTTGGTATATGTGTACTACAATGAGAATTATGAAAATGCCTTACGAAATGTGACATGACAAGAAAAATCATAGTGTCATCCCAAGGAGTCCATAACCAAAATGTGTTGAATACATAAGAGGGGTGTCCACACTTAACAAGATAGATAGGAATGGCGTTATGCCACAAGCATAAGAGAAATGCAAAAGTACCAAGGAAGAATAGTTAGAAATATGATATTTAACTCAACAAAAGAGATATCTTGATGTTGGAGCTTATTTAAGGATGTGAAAGACGTGAGAATGGTAGCATCACTACCAAAATAGGTTGTTCTCGTAGAAATAAATTCCATCGACCAAGCCAATGTCTGGCCCTAGAAGTCCAGACGTCCACATGTGAAGTGAAAAGGGGCTAAATAGGTGGACAACTCCTCCAAAAGTGTTCATAAGTCCAAAAGAGGGATTTCCAAGGTAAGAATATAACCTCATAATCATCTAAGCGACTTCATCAATTTCAAAATAAATGGGAATAAAGGGCATCTAAAATGGAAAAGCTCATGAAATAGCTAAGAAACTATGAGATAGTTATGCCCACATGTAGCTACCTAGGGTACAAGAGATACAAAGACTGGTGAAGCATCAATGAAGGAAAGATTTGGAAATACGATCACCATGGCAACTCTAGCATGAGAAAAAGTGACTTTCGAGAGGCAAAAGCAAAGGCTACATGAGATAATGCTAGCAAAAAACAAGCAAAGGTGTGAGTTTGATGAGATAGTGACATACTAGTGAAGACAAAAATATCTAACACGAGTATGTCAAAGTTGAGAAAAACAGAAAATAAGAATGAAAATAATAGAAAAAAGTAGATATAGAAAGTGATGAAACTGGTTACGAAACTAGGCCAATACTAGCTAAGTCAAGGAGAAAAAGATTAAAGGAAGGGTGTGTTGGATAAATGATTAAGCAATCCCATAGCATCAATCTACAAGATGCAACAACAAAAACTAACGTTCCAAAGAAGTAAGAAGGAGGAAGGAGCATGATGACTAAAACCATCTCGGAAGAAGTATCTCAAGTTGGACCCAACTCGTGACAATGACTTAGAGGGAAACAATCACTAGTGAGGTGACCAAAAAGAGTTGACAAAAAGAAAAAATATAGAGAGAGGCAAAAGGAAAAAAATGGAAAAGACTAATTCCCACCATTTCCATGAATGATTCACAAGTGGGAGACTACTATTGCATGCTAAAAATTCAAACATTGTAATCTCATTGTTCAAGCAAGCTATACACCTCCACTGATAATATTTTTGGGTTGGCTCAAGTAGAGGCAAATGAAACACCAACCCCTTAGCCTAGACAAATTACAATAAAGTCACTTGTCATGCACAAGGTACACGAGACTACGATAATAAGAAAGGTATGCCAAATGTAAACAAAACCATTGAAGATAGAGTGTCATCCCCCAAAGGATCAAGAGGCTCAATATCACTCCCAAAGCCATGGTATAAGCCTCAAAACAAGGTATAAGCCCCAGGGCGCACCTCTAGGTTATGAGATTCTCGAGTTCCCTAAAGTGTGCGGCACCGACGCGCTTTCTCCTCAATGGCAAAACCAACTTGAGTTTACTAATGCGAGATTGATATCTTATACTTGCAAAATTAGTGTTCAACCAAATCTCAATACAATAGCAACTTCAAAACTTAACTTCAATGACAGTTTTATTCAATTAACTTAACTTCAACATTAATCACATTCATTCATAAGCACCATGAATCATGTACAGAAAAAACACTTCAATAAACAGGAGGGGGAACTCCCAAAACGATTTCCCACCAGCTCATTGACTATAAAACATCAATATACAAAACTTCGGTTTATAATGGACTTCAATTCAGTTCGGCCAAACTCCAAACAGTTCGTTGCCACAACCCCTCAATAATACAAATATACAGTAACTGAGTTACAACCCTTCAACTAGCAACCCACAACCAAACCCAATAAATAACCAAGTTGTGACCCTTCGACCGACACACAACCAAAATATAAAAATACCCCATGGTGTACCACCCTCAGCAATACTTCATTCCACAAGCTCGCACAACTTGCTTCCACAGCGAGCTTTAGAGAGCAGGTTCCTTCGGCGACTAAACTCTCTTCTTCCTTCGTTGTCTCCTTCTTGTCTTGCGATAAAAGGTTTTTGATCTTCGGTTGATTGATGTTCTAACTCCTCTCCTCTCATCTTATATATATGAGTCACCCTCCATAAACAATCATGTCTCTTCCAAGGGACGTGTCAGTTAGGCATTCAAGGAGGCCTTCCTTCATTCAAGGAGACCTTCCTTCATTCAAGCCAACCATAAACCCCAAATTATGTGGCATCATTTGTCACATACAAACTTTCCTTCAGTTCACCTTCGATCATGTGCCTTCGTGTCTCATCCTTGGTTGTGTACCTCTGCAACTCAAGTGAGCGCTTCACAGCTGGGCATACCTTGTCTTCAGTTGGGCATGCCTTGTCCCAATTGGGTGCGCCACAACTAGGCACCCTTCTCGTGTCGACTCTCCAGTTTGTTCCAATCATTCCACCAAACTCATATTGAGTGCATTGTTTGTGCGCTCATTTCACCAAATTCACTCCATCGAACTCGTCTCGAGTGCGGTCTTCATGGCGACCAAGTCGTTCCACCGAACTCTGCTCGACCTACCTCAGGCATGCTTAAGTGCCTACCATAAAGGCTTGACATCCTCCCCCACTTCAAAATAGTTGTCGTCCTGAACAACACAACACTCGGAAAACTTCTTAACTAAAGCCTGAAGACTGTCCTCATCATAAACAACCTTCGCATCAACTGTCTTCATCAATACAAGACAAGTGACAAAAGAAACCAAAAGAAGCAATTATTTCATTGAAGCACCAACGAAGGAAAGAAGCAGCAATGCTAGCAGGGTCATAAAATGGACAAGGAAGACTCGATGTTACGAAAACTCCCACAAAGATAACAGGAGGTAACACTGACATACCTTGCACACCTCAAAAATAGATATAAGCTGAAGCTATTACAACATGTGTAAGTGATGAGAGAGCAAATGGAGGCAAAGGAAAATAAACTATAAGAAGAAAATATGTACGTCAATTTGTGAATAATGGGAGAGGAGGCGAACAAGTTTAACGACTACAATATTAATACATCAATTAAAGTATCATATGTGAGTATAGAAATAGGACAAGAGCAGCAAGCCTAAGTGGCATGGAGATGGAATCCTAGCTAGCTTATGAAACATAACATAAGTTGGACATCGTAAGAGAATTGTCATCACGCGATCTTACACCTGAATGCAAAGCCCTCACAAAGGTACAAGTACGAGTTTAAGACTGAAATGTTACCATTCTCACCTAAGGAACCGCTGCCCTTTTTTTAATGAAGGAGAAGTCCAACATAAAGGAGTTTTACTAGGTAGAATATAGGATTCCATGGGAAAGCCAAACAAGATCTGCACTCACCTATGTTACTACCCAAATGAGCATCATGATGTGTGTGCTATGAATTATGGTCGTCACTCAAATTAAATTTGGATTTAAGTTCGATACTTTTTTGGAGTTATTTTAGATAGTTCATTACATGATTATCCAATGAGAAATTATTCCAAAACAATTATGATCTTAAATATTCTAAATCATGTTGTATAACTTCCTTTAAAAAAACAATTGTAGCAATAAAAAAGTAAAAAACAACAGTGTGTTTTAGCAACTTAAAATAAAAATTTGGGTGATTATTAGGGTTTAATGCACAAGTAGATGTAGAATTAATGGAAAGTGTACTCTCTAAAACATTTAGATTAGAACACATATGTTAAAATCCAAATGTAAGATAGCTTTCACAAGCAAAATGATTTTCCAAGTCAAAACCCCTCCAAACAACCAAGAAGCCTAGCATTTCTAAGGCAGGAAACTCAAATGCAAGCTACAAAAACTCATATTTATCCTAGATCTAGCCTAGAAAAAATCCAAGAAGGTGACTTGTCATCCACAAGGTAAAGGAGACTGAGACAACATGCAAGGTATTCCAAATGTGTAAAAAACCATCAAAGATAGCGGGTCATTCCCCAAAAGATGAAGTTGTTTAGAATCAAGAGGCTCAACGTCATTATCAAAAGCATGGTATAAGCCTCAAAATATGGTGAGGTTTCCCTCCTAAACATAATTACCTCAACAAAACCAATGTCTGGCCTCAAAATGTGGGAGGTCCACACGTGTGAAAGTCAAATGGACCAAATAGGTTGAAATCTCCTCCAAAACAACTCATAAGTTGAAGAAGAGGTTTCAAACATAAGAATATATCCTCGAAATCATGCAAGTGACCACCACAAATGATGAATAAATATCTCAAGTTGGGCCCTATTCATGATAATGACTTAGAGGGAATCAACCACTAGTGAGGTCACGAAAAAACAGAGTTGACAAAACGAGGAAAAATAGAAAGAACCAAAAAGAAAAAAATGGAAAAGACTAATTCCGTCATTGCCACGAATGATTCATAGGTGGGAGACTATTATTGCATGCTAAAATTTCAAACATGGTACTCTCATTGTCCAAGCAAGCCATATACCTCAACTAATAATATTTTTGGGTTGGCTCAAGTAAAGGCAAAGGCAACACCAACTCCTTAGCCTAGAAAAATTACAAGAAATTCACTTGCCATCCACAAGGTAAAGGAGACTGGGACAATAAGCAAGGTATGCCAAATGTAAACAAAACCATTGAATATAGAGGGTCATCCCCAAAAATATGAAGTATTTTAGGATTAAGAGGAACAATATCCCTACTGAAGGCATGGTATAAGCCTCAAAACATGGTGAGGTTTCCCTCCTAGATAACTTCCCTCAAGCAAGCCAATGTCTAGCCTCAAAATGTGAGTGTCATGCCCCTTAGGCACACTTGTGAGCCATGAGCTTCCTTAATCCCCTGAGGTGTGCATCACCAACGCGTTTTCTCCTCAATGGAGAAACCAACTTGAGTTTACTAATGCTCGTACCATGCCTCTACCCCATGTACTATTACCGAGATCAATATCTTATATTTTCAAAATTAATGTTCAATCGAATCTCACTACAATAGCCAGTTTAAAATTTAACTTCAATTACAGTTTATTTCAATTAACTTAAGTTCAGCAATAACCACAACCATTCATAAACAACACGAATCATGTACAAAAATAACACTTCAATAAACGAGAGGGGGAGCTCCCAAAATAATTTCCCAACTGCTCTTTTACTATAAAACTTCAAAATACAAAATGTCGGTTTATAATGAACTTTGGTTATGTTAGGCCGAACTCCAAACAATCTGTTGCCACAACCTTCACTAATACAAATACACAATAACCAAATTACAACTCTTCAACTAGCAACAAACAACCAAACCCAATAATGACCATGTTATGGCCCTTTGACCAACACACAACCTCAATACACAAACACACCACAATGTACCACCCTCAGCAATACTTTGTTCCACAAGCTTGCACAACTTCCTTCCACAACTTGCTTTAGAGAGCGAGCTCCTTCTTGAAACCCAACTCTCTTCTTCATTCATTATCTCCTTCTTTTCTTGCGTTAACAAGTTGCTGATCTTCAGTTGATTGACGTTCTAACTCCTCTCTTCTCATCTTATATATATGAGTCACCCTCCATGAAAAATCATGTCCCTTCCAAGGGACGTGTTGGTTGGGCCTTCAAGTTGACCTTCTTTCATTGGAGCTAACCATAAACTCCAAATTATATCGCATCATTTGTCACATACAAACTTTCCTTCGGTTCACCTTTGGTCCTTTACTTCTAACCCTCACTTGTGCACCTTCGCAACTTGGGTGGGTGCGTCTCAGCTGGGCAAACCTTGTCATCAGTCGGGCAAATCTCGGTTGGGTGTGCCTTGTCTTCAATCGTGTGCACCTTGCTTAGGCACCCTCGTCGTGTCGACTCTCAAATTTGTTCCAATCATTCCACTGAACCAAAGTCTTTCCAATGAACTTGTATTAGGCGCACTCTTCATGCCAACCAAGTCATTCTACAAAACTTGACTCGGATTAACTCAGGCGTGCTCGGGTGTATAACTTATGGGCTTGACATCCTCCCCCACTTCAAAATGCTTGTGTCCCCGGCAAGATACCCCTCAGAAAACTTCTTAACCAAATCCTAAAGATTATCCTCATCAAGAACAACCTTGAAACCTTCACATCAACTGTCTTCATTAATATAGAAAAATCTTGTCTGTAACATATATCCATGTCTATGCATGTAACGCAACATGTAAGAATGACATGTGTCAGATCCTCTAGTGCAATTGATTAGTCAAGTAGCTAATCTGACCGTAGCGTCAACTCCACAAGAACACATGCACCCAAACATGTGCAACCATTGTCACCTCTTCCATGTCACACAATCTTTCCTCCAATTATGCTCATCATGAGGCGACATTCAATGGCATCTCAAGCTGCTAGGGATCTCACCATCTCGAGCAAGTGTCAGTAAGCCCATCTCCTTTATAAGCTTCAAAGAGTTGCTGTTGTGAAGTCAAACGAATTCCCTTTCCACATAATAAGGCCATCTATCCTCGTCTCCGAGAAGAATCCACCCATACCTAGTATGAACCCTCCATACTTCCTTGTTGTTGGAAATACTAGGAGGGGGTGAACGAGTGTTTCTTTTCGATTGTTTTTTTTACCAGTTAGATCACTTATAATTAGAACACAAAATGAACAATAAGAATAAATATTTTATTAATCAGATATAACAAAGACTCCAATCCTCTTCTTTACAATGAATCAAGTACAATAATAATTAGGGCTACAACCCTAGATGAAGACACCAATCTTCAATTGACTAGGCTCCAACCTTGTCAGTTTGAGGAACCAACCTCTAGGGCTCCAACCCTATCTCTGGTACAGGCTCCAACCTGGTCCCTTGAGGACTCCTATCCTCTAGGGCTCCAACCCTGTCTTCCAAGGCACCAACCTTGTCTCTGTTAGACTCCTAGCTCTAGGGCTCCAACCCCCAGCTTCAATTATTCAAGATAAGTTTAGTAATTGTTCAAGACTTCGAATGTCTTCTTCAACGAGCCTTGTCTATCTTCAGCAATGCCTCCTCCAAATTACTTCATCAATGAAAACAAATATCTCCAAAGTCACCTCATGATTTCTTCAAGGCATCATTGTCTCCAATAATATCTCCAAGACCTTCAAGATGTCTTCAATAGGTAGCCCAATTTTTGCACCTGCACTAAGCCTTTTCAAGGGCTTCTTCAAGAACTCTCCAAGGAAGTCTTCACAATGCTTCAACAACAAGATGTTTCTAAATGCTACTACTGTAATCTGAGTTTCTTAAAACAAACAGGTCCAAACCTTCTTTCGAGACGACTGTCTTCAGTTAACTCCAAAGGATGTCTATTTGAGCCTTTCAAAGTTTGAACTTCCACATATAAATATCTGCTGGTGCTATAGGTATTTCCTCTCCACAGATAGTCTGAATATTTCTTCAACCTTTTTATCACTAAGCCTCCTCTAGTAGTCTTAAGAGATCACAGTCCTTCACATTTTTAGATTAAGATCTAGGCTCCACCAAGACTGCACTACCCACGAATCCGAACTCCACCAAAACTGAAATGTTCCCAGATTTGAGCCACAGGTCTTCTACAAATCCGATTTCCGAGCTGTATAATAAATATCCCCAAACAATTTAATTCTTCAATTCCTTCTCGGTGTTCCTAGTTCACAATTTGTGAACTATAATATATCTCTATAATAGATCTTCACCAAATTGATACTTGAAATGAAGTATTTGACTTGTGTTTATACGAGTTTCACTAATAAACGAAAAGACATGTTCATTAGAGGAGAGGTTGATTTGTGCATGAGGTGGCACATTGAAAATATATTGAATAACTATCAGAAGGGGTCTTGGTTAGTAATCGACCAAATATAACATAGTTTCATTGTTACGAAAATCATATTATAATAGAAAGATAGGAGGGGCCATAGCTTTTAATCAAAATAATACATTTAAACAATGCGAAACCATATTATAATGGATGTTGGGAGGTCCCACATGCCACATCATCACTTTATTCTTGCACATCAACCCCACATGACATGACCTACAAGACTTGCGATATAGAAAAGTTCTGACGAGGCAAAGGCGAAATTATATTACAACCGTTGTAATAAAACCAATTGGGTCTGCGATCATATCGACGATCAGCAATCGAAGGGTCTTATCGGAGGTGCCATTCAAAAGTTCCGATAAAGGGCAGATGTGATTTAATGATTAAATCGTTAACTTAAATCTGGTCGAGTCCGCATATCGGAGGTCCATATCACATATCAGAGATTAGAGCTCCATATCGCATCAGAGGTCCATATCGCACATCGGAGATCGAAGGTCCATATCGCACATCAGAGATCAGAGGTCCATATCGCACATCGGAGATCGGAGGATATATCAAATATCAGAGATCAAAGGTCCATATCGCACATCGAAGATCGTAGTCGGAGATCAGGTCTTATCAAAGATCGAATATCAGAGTTATGAGTGGTGACATACAATAAAAAGGTTGATATGATATTTGTCCAATAGGGTTCTTCTTTGGCTTTCTTTTGAAATATTGTTTCTCTTTGCTCCTCTGATATCACTGCTTTTTCCTTTTGGCTCTTTCTTTTGGGCATATGCAGTCTTCTCTTGGATTTTCTCCTCCTTGGCTTGTCTTGGCTTTTGATGGCTTTCCTCCTCACATTGATTCTACTTCTCGTCACATTGATCCTCAGTCATGTGCCATCACAAATCGAATGGGTGTGTCTCTGTTGAGCGCACCTTGTCTTCAGCTGGCTATGGCTTGCCTTCGATTAAGTGTGCCTTAGTTGGGTACCCTTGTCATGCTGACCCACCAAGTCATTCCAATTGTTCCATCGAACTCATCTTGGGCCCACTCTTTATGTGCCTCTCTCACTAAAGTCGTTCCACTGAACTCGTCTCAGGCACACTCTTCATGTCATCCATTGTCGTTCCACCAAACTTGACTCATCCTAACTCGAGCATGTTCGACCACCTAAGCCTGAGGGATTGACGATGGGAGGTCCACATGCATCAAGTGAAAAGGGCCAAATACATTGAAATCTCCTCCAAAATAGCTCATAAGTCCAAGGAGAGCTTTCAAACGTAAGAATATATCCTAAAATCATGCAAGTGACCTCCGAAAATTATGAAATGACCCTCTCGAAGTCAAAAATAATGAAGTCACGTGTTCACAAATAGAAAGTAGATGTGTCCACAAAGGGTTTGGAGGTATATTCTAGTGCAAAATAGCTAGAAAGATGATGAAATAGGAGGGCGTTCAAGGATATTCAACATGGAATGTCAAGAGGATGCCCATGCATGCAAAAATTGCCTAAATGGGCCTTGAATGATGTGACCAATGTCATAGCATATGTGTACTACCATGTCAACTATGAAATTTCCCCATGAAATGTGATGCCACACGAACAATCATATAATCATCTCCCATTGTCCCAAGCCAAAATGTGTCCAATACATAAAATTGGGTCCATGCTTAACAAGATAGATAAGAGTAGTATTAAGTAAAATGCATAAATGAAATGCAAAAAGCCAAGGAAGAATAGTTAGAATTATGATAACTATAATTGACTAAATAAAAGAGGTCTTGATGTTGGAGCTTGTTGAAGGATGTAAAAGAGGTGAACATGATAATCTCAATACCAAAATAAGTCACAATCCTGCAATGTTCATGTTATAGTTTTACATCTAGGAGGAGGAGGTGATACCAACTACTTAACAAGGACATAGGATGAACAAAATTTAGAGGAAAAAACAAGGGATATATTGACACTACTTGAGCAATTGACATGTCAGAAGGAATCCCGTGAATGAAAAAGTTGCCCACATGTGCCTCAAAAAATGTGACCAATGCCTTGGGATATGTGTACTACAATGACAACCATGAAAATGCCTCACTAAATGTGACACCACAGGAACAATCATGGTGTCATCTACAAGAGTCCCTACCCAAAACATGTTGAAAACATGAGAGTGGTGTCTATGCTTAACAACATAGATAGGAGTGCCAATGCCTTCGGATATGTGTATTATCATGTCAACTATGAAATTTCCCCATGAAATGTGATTCGACATGAACAATCATTGAATCATATGAAAGATTCCCAAGACAAAACTAGAATACATAAAAGAGGGTTCCATGTTGAACAAGCTAGATAAGAGTAGTGTTTAGCAAAAAGCATAAATGAAATGCAAAAAGACAAGGAAGAATAGTTATAATTACAATAATTATAATTTAGTGAACAAAACAGATGTCTTGATGTTGGATATTGTTGAAGGATGTGAAAAATGTGAACATGGTAATCTCAATACCAAAATAAGATAAAATCTTGCAATGACTATGTTATAGTTTTACCTATATAGGAGAGAAGGTGACATCGGCTACTTAGCAAGGACAGAAGGTGAAAAAAATCAAGACAAAAAAAACAAGGGAATATTGACACTAGTTGAGCACCTGGCATGTAAGGAGGATGCACATGAATGCAAAATTTGCCCAAATTTACCTTAAATAATGTGACCAATGCCTTGGGATATATGTACTACCACCTGTGAAATTTCCTTACGTAATGTGACACCACATAAACAATCATAGATTCATCCCAAAGAGTCCTTAGCCAAAACGTGTTGAATCCATAATAGGGGGTCCATGCTTAATAAAATAGATAAGAATGGTGTTAAGAAGCAAGAATAAGTGAAATGCATAAAAACCAAGGAAGAATAGTTAGAAATGTTACACTTATATTTAAAAAAAGAGGTGTCTTCATGTTGCAGCCTGTTGAAGGATGCGAAAGATGTGAGAATGCTAACATCGCTACTAAAATAGGTTATTATCCTACAATGGTGATGTTAGAGATTTACCTTTAAGAGGGAAGAAGGTGGCACTGACTCCCTGGCAAGGACACAAGGTGAACAAAATCAAGACGAGAAAACAAGGGACATATTGACACTATTTTAGCACCATCAAAAATAAAAGGTAGAAATTTCCATATTAAAAGATAAAGGGCTTATAAAGCGACAAAGTTGATGAAATAGCTATGAAGCTAAAAGGTAGCTATGTCCACACATAGCTACCTAGGGTGCAAAAGTTACACAGACTAATGAAGCACCAAAGGCAAGTTATAAGCCCCAAAACATAATAAGGTTATTCTCGAAGAAATAAATTTCCTCAACCAAGCCAATGTCTGGCCCTAGAAGTTCAGACATCCACATGTGTGAAGTGAAATGGGGCTAAAAAAGGTGGAAAACACCTCCAAAAGTGTTCATAAATCCAAGAGCATGGTTTCCAAGGTAAGAATATATCCTCACAATCATCCAAGTGACCTCGTCAATTGCAAATTAGATGGAAATAAAAGCCATATAAAGTGGCAAAGTTCATGAAATAGTTATGAAATTACGAGATAGTTATGTTGACATTTAGCTACCTACGGTGCAAGAGATACAAAGATTGGTGAAGCACCAATGTAGGCAAGATTTGGAAATACGATTACCATGGTTGCTCTAGCAAAAGAAGAAGTGACTTTCAAGAGGCAAAAGCAAAGGCTACATCAGACAATGCTAGCACAAAACAAGCAAACGTGTAAGTTGTGATGACCTAGTGACATACTAATGAAGAAAAAAATATCTAACATTAGTATGTAGATGTTGAGAGAATTGGAAAAGAAGAATGAAAAAAATAGAAAAAGGTAAATATAGAAACAGAGAAAATTGGTTATGGCACTAGGGTTGTACTAGCTAAGTAAAACAACAAAAGATTAGAGGAAGGATGTGTTGGATAAATGATTAATCAATCCAATAGTTTTAGTCTACAAAATGCAACAACCAAAACCAATGTTCCAAGGAATTATCAAGGAGGAAGGAGCACGGTAAATAGAATTATCTAGCAAGAAGTATCTCAAGTAGGGCCCTAATCATGACAATGACTTAGAGGGAATCAATCACTAGTGAGGTGACCAAAAACAGAGTTGAGAAAAGGATAAAATATAGAGAGAGACGCAACAAGAAAAAATGGAAAAGACTAATTCCGCCATTGCTAATGGTTCAGAAGTCAAAGACTACTATTACATGTTAAAAATTCAAACATGGGATTATCATTGTCCAAGCAAGTTATATACCTCCACTGACAATATTTTTGGTTGGCTCAATCAGAGGCAAAGGAAACACCAACTCCTTAGCCCAAAAAAATTACAAGAAAGTCACTTGTCATCCACAAGGTAAATGAGACTAACACAATGAGCAAGGTATGCCAAAGGTAAACAAAATCATTGAAGATAGAGATTTCTTGAGTCTGCTCAAAATGTGGGTGTCATGCCCCAGGATGCACCTCTAAGCTATGAGCTTCTCAGGTCCCTCTAATGTGTGTGGCACTGACGTGCTTTCTCCTCAATCACAAAAGCAACTTGAGTTTACTAATGCTCATACTATGCCTCTAGGCCATGTACCCTATAGCGAGACCGATATCTTATACTTGAAAAATTAGTGTTCAATCAAATCTCAGTACAATAGTCACTTCAATTACAGTTTACTTCAATTAACTTAACTTGAGTAGTAATAACATTCATTCATAAACAACACAAATCATGTACAAAAATAATACTTCAATAAACAGGAGGGGGAACTCCCAAAATAATTTCCCAACTTCTCTTTGATTAAAATACTTCAATATGCAAAACTTCAGTTTATAATGGACTTTGGTTCGGTTGGGCCAAACTCCAGATAGTTCTCTACCATAACCCTTCACTAATACAAATATACGATAATTGAATTAACACCCTTCCCCTAGCAACCCACAACCAAACCAAACAAATAACAAAGTTGCACCCTTCGACCTGCACACAACCTCAATACAGAAATATCCCATGGCATACCACACTCAATAATACCTCATTCCACAAGCTCGCACAACTTCCTTTCGTGGCTTGCTTTAGAGAGTGAGCTTCATGAGACCCAACCCTCTTCTTCCTTCGTTGTCTCCTTCATGTCTTGCAATGAGAGGTTGGTTATATTTGGTTAATTGATCTTCTAACTCCTCTCCTCTCATCTTATATATATGAGTCAATCTCCATGAACAATCGTGTCTCTTCCAAGGGACATGTCAGTTAGGCATTCAAGCCAACCTTCCTTCACCGAGAAAACCATAAACCCCAAATTATGTCGCATCATTTTTCACATACAAACTTTCCTTTGGTTCACCTTCAGTCATGTGCCTTCACATCTCATCCTTGGTCGTGTACCTTCACAACTCGGGTGGGCACAACTCAACTAGGCACACCTTGTCGTCGGTCCGGCATACCTTGGTTGGGCGCGCCTTGTCTTCAGTCGGGTGCACCTCGGCAAGGCACCTTGGCCATACTGACTATCCAATTTGTTCCAAACATTATGCTGAACTAATCTCGGTTGCTTTCTTTGTGCATTCATCTCACCAAAGTCTTTCCGTTGAACTCTTCTCCAGCGCGATATTCGTGACGACTAAGTCATTCCACTAAACTCGACTTGGCCTAACTCAGGCATGCTTAGATGCCTAGCCTAAGGGCTTGACATTCTTCCCCACATCAAAATGGTTGTCATCCTCAACAACGCACCCCTTGACAAACTTCTTAACCAAAGCCTGAAGACTGTCCTCATGACGAACAACCTTCGCATTAATTATCTTCATTAACACAGAAGAATCTCGTCTCTGACATATATCCCATATCTATTCATGCATCGAAACCTGAAAGAATGACATGTGTTGGATCCCCTTGTGCAATCGATTAGTCAGGTAGCTAATCTGACCATAGCATCAACTCGACAAGAACACATGCACCCAAACATGGGCAACCATTGTCACCTCTTCCTTGTCACATAATCTTTCCACTGGTTTTTCTCATCATGAGGTGCCATTCAATGGCATCTCAAGCTCCCAGCAGTTTCACCATCTCGAGCTAGTTAGAGTGAGTGCATCTCCTTCTCACCAAAGTTGTTCCACCAAACTCGTCTCAGGCGCGCTCTTTGTGCACTACTCTCACCAAAGTTGTTTTACCGAACCCGTCTTGCGCTTGCTCTTTGTGTCGACTAAGTCGTTCCACCGAACTCAGCTTGGACGTGCTCTTTCTGTCGACCAAGTCGTTCCACCAAACTCGACTAGACCTAACTCAATCATCTAAGCTTGAAGGCTTGATAGCGGAAGGTCCACACACGTCAAGTGAAAAGGGCCAAATAGCTTGAAAGCTCCTCCCAAATAGCCCATAGGTCCAAGGAGAGGTTTCAAACATAAGAATATATCCTCAAAATCACACAAGTGATCTCCGAAAATGATGAAATGACCCTCTCCAAGTCAAAATTATGAAGCCACATGTTCACAAATAGCAAGTAATGTGTCCACCAAAGGGTTTGGAGCTCTATTCCAGTGCAAAATAGCTAGAAATATGATGAAATAGGACATTCAAGAATATTCAACATGGAATGTAAAGAGGGTGCCCATGCATGCAAGAATTGCCTATCCTTGAATGATGTGAACAATGTCGTGGCATATTTGTCCTACCATGTCAATTATGAAATTTCCCCATGAAATGATGCCACATGAACAATCATAGAATCATCTCCCATTGTCCCAAGCCAAAAAGTGTTGAATACATAAAAGGGGGTTCCATCCTTAACAAGCTAGATAAGAGTAGTGTTAAGAAAGAAGCATAAATGAAATGCAAAAAGCCAAGGAAGAATAGTTAGAATTACAAAACTTATAATTCATTGAACAAAAGAGATGTCTTGATGTTGGAACTTGATGAAGGATGTAAAATATGTGAACATGGTAATCTCAATACCAAAATAAGTTACAATCCTAGAATGATAATGTTATAGTTTTACATCTAGGAGATAAAGTGACACCAACTACTTAACAAGGACACAAGGTATACAAAATCAAGAGTAAAAAACAAGGGATGTATTGACACTACTTGAGCTCAACATGTTAAGAGGAAGCCCATACATGAAAAAAATTCCTGAATTGTGCCTCGAATAATGTGACCAACACCTTGGGATATGTGTACTACCACAAGAACTATGAAATTGCCTTACAAAATGTGACACCATATGAACAATCTTAGAGTCATCCCCAAGAGTCCTTAGCCAAAACGTGTTGAATACATGATAGGGGGGTCCATGCTTGACAAGATAGATAGGAATGGTGTTAAGCCACAAGCATAAGACAAATGCAAAAGAACCAAGGAAGAATAGTTAGAAATATGATACTTATGCTTAACAAAAGAGATGTCTTGATGTTGCAACTTTTTGAAGGATGTGAAAGACGTGAGAATGTTAACATCACTACCAAAATAAGATATAACCATCCAATGGTTATGTTAGAGTTTTTCCTTTAGGAGGGCAGAAGGTGACACCACTCCCTAGAAAGTACATGAGGTGAACAAAATCAAGAGGAAAAAACAAGGGAGGTATTGACATTACTTGAGCACCATCAAAAACAAAAGGTAGAAATGTCCATGTAAAGAAAAAAAGGGAATCTAAAGTGGCAAAGCTCATGAAATAGCTATGAAGCTGACAGGTAGCTATGCTCACATCACCTAATGTGCAAGAGATACGAATACTGGAGAAGAACCAATTAAGGCGAGATGTAGAAATACTATAATCATGATATCTCCAACATGAGAAGCAGTGAAATAAGATTGGAAAATCAAAGGCTACATGAGACAATGCTAGCACAAAACAAGCAAGGTGTAAGTTGTGATGACCTACTGACATACTAGTGAATACAAAAATATCTTACATGAGTATGTAGATCTAGGAAAATGAGAAAACAAGATTGAAAACAACAAAAAAAATCAGATATAGAAAGAGAGAAAACTTATTATGATAATATGGTATTACTAGCTAAGTCGTGGAGTAAATGATTAGAGGATGGGTTGGGTAAATTATTAATCAATCCAATAGTGGCAGTCTATGAGATGCAACAACCAAAACCAACCTTCTGAGGAAGTGACAAGGAGGAGGTAGCATGGTGACTAGAACCATCTAGGAAGAGGTATCTCAAGTTGGGCCCAACTTAAGACAATGACCTAGAGGGAATCAATCACTAGTGTGGTGACCGAAAAAAGAGGAGACAAAATGAGAATATACAGAGAGAGAGAGAATGAGAGAGAGACAAAAGTAATTAAAAATATTAATTCCTACCATTTCCATGAATGATACATAGGTTGAAGACTAGTATTGCATGCTAAAACTTGAACATGTTAATCTCATTGTCTTAGAAAACTATATACCTCCACTGACAATACTTTTGGGTTGGCTCAAGTAGAGGCGAAGGAAACACCAAGTCCATATAAAGGACAAGTTACAGAAGGTGAGGGAAGAAACCAAAAGAGGCAGCTATTATGTTGAGGCGCCAATGAAGGAAAGAAGCAACAACATTATAGAAATGGGGCTAGAAATGGCAAGGGAGATTCAATGTTATAGAAACTCCCACAAAGGTAACAAGTGTTAACACTAACACACCTTGCACACCTCGATAATCAATATAAGCCGAAGCTATTAGAGCATATGTAAGTGATGAGATAACAAATAGAGGCAAAGAAAAATAAACTATAAGAAGAAAATATGTATGTCAAGTTGTGAATAATGGGAGTGCAGACAAACAAGTAGAATGACTACAATATTAAGACATCAATTAAATTATCATATGTGAGTATTGAAATCAGACAAAAGCAGCAAGCCTAAGTAGCATGGAGATAGAATACTAGCTAGTTTATGAGACATGAGATAAGATGTACATCGTAAGAGAATTGTTATCGCACTATCTTACCACTAAATGCAAAGCCCTCACAAAGGTTCAAGTATGAGTCTAACACTGAAATGTTACCATTCTCACCTAAGGAACTACTTCCCTCTTTTTAATGAACAGAAGTCCAACATAAAGGTGTTTTCCTAAGTAGAATGTAGGATTCCATAGGAAAGCCAAACAAAATCTATGGTCACCTATGTTACTACCCAAATGACAATTAATATATTATGATATGTGTGCTATGATTATGGTCATTACTCAATTAAATCTAGATTTAAGTTAGATGCTTTCTTGGAGTTATTTTAGATAATCCATTAGATGATTATCCAATGAGAAATTACAGTTAGGATCTTAAATCTGCTAAATCTTGTCATAAAACTTCCTTAAAAAAAATATGGCAGTAAAAATACAAAAAAATGGCACCCTGTTTTAGCTACTTAAACAGATTTTTGCGGGTGATTTCTATGGTTGAAGGCACAAGTAAATATATAATTAATGTAACGTGTAATTTCATAAACTTTAATAACAGAATACAACTAATATAATCCAAACATAAGATAGCATTTACAAACGAAATGATTTTCCAAGTCAGAACCCTTGCAAACCACCAATGCAACCTACAAAAGCTCATATTTATCCTAAAGCATCCTCCTAGATCTAGCATATAAAAACTACAAGAAAGTGACAGAAGGTGACAGAAGAACACAAAAGACACAACTACTTTGTTGAGGCACCATTAAAGAAAAGAAGAAGCAATGCTAGCATGGAGCTAGAACGGGAAAAGGGGACTCAATGTTAAAGAAAATCCCACAAAGATAACAAGTGGTAATGCCAACACACCTTGCACATACAGATAATCGATATAATTTGAAGCTAATAGAACATATGTAAGTGAATAGATAACAAATGGTGGCAAAGAAAAATAAACTAGAAGAGGCAAACATGTAAGTCAAGTAGTGAATGATGGGAGATGAGACAAAAAAGTTTAACAATAACTATATTAAGACATCAACCAAACTATCACATGTGAGTATAGATATAGGACAAGAAGCAACAGGGCTAAGTAGCCTCAAGATAGAATACAACCTAATTATCAAAACATAATGTAAGATACACATCATAATATAATCATTATCACACAATATTGCACTTGAATGCAATGTGCTCACAAAGGTACAAGACAAGTCTAACACTGAAACGTTACCATTCTCACCTAGGCAACTACTTCCCTCTTTTTAATGAAGGAGAAGTCCAACACAAAGGAGTTTTACTGGGTAGAGTGTAGGATTCCAACGAGAGGCCAAACAAAATCTACAGTCACATATGTTACTAACAAAATGACCATCAATTTATTACGATGTGTGCAATGAATTAAAGTGGCTACTAAAATTAAATCCATATTTGAGTTAGATACTTTTTGGAATCTATTTTATTAGATGATTCTCCAATGAGAAATTATCCCAAAACAATCATGATTTTAAATCTACTAAATCCTATCATAAAAACTTGCATTTAAAAAGAAGAAATTAGAGAAATAAACAAGTAATAAACAACAACATGTTTTAGCCACTTAAACATATTTTTATGAATTATTTCTAGCGTTGAAGGCATAAGTAAATCTAAAATAAGAGTAACTTGCTAATTTTGAAATTTTTAGAACAAAACACAACCAATGGAATCAATGTTTTACACTATGGATATAGAAATATAAACTAGCAAGGCAACTTTTACAGGCTAGATGATTTTCCAAATCAAAACACGTGTAAACAACCAGAAAGTCTAGAGTTTCTATTGTGAGAAACTCAAATGCAACCTACAAACTAATATTGACCCTAAAACAAAAGTTAAAAAATTGGATTTTGAGTTTTGGGGGGAGATGGGGTCAACTAGGGATCCTCTTGATAAAATATAAATGAACCTAGGATGATAGTTATAGCTTTCCACTATAAACCATATCAAATCCTCCTAGTTGCATACAAACTTCAAGAGGATTCAAGGAGAAGATCCCCCACTGAAACTCTTCTATTGGCTTTGAATAAAGGACAAGTCAAAAGAAAAGGAAGAGGGAGCACAACCAACACTAGACAAGAAGAACTATAGTTACATCAATTAAAAATAAAATAATATGAAAAAATTTCAATTAGACCACTAACTGATCAAGTTGATTCATCCAAAATCATTAATCCAAAAATATCCATCAATTTTCAAGCACCCAAAATACATGTTCCAAGAGAGCGCCCTAGTTAGCCATCCATAACAATATCCATAAAGTACACGAGTTTTCTTCAAAAAGCTCTAGCAATAAATAAAAGCGAGAGGCACTTCCCGTTTTATTGAGAAGGAGAGTCTACCTCCTATCTCAATATAAAAATATTATCCTCCGAGATCTAGCCTATAAAAATTACAAGAAAGTGACAAAGACAATATGCAAGCCTCAAGGTATGCCCAATGTACACAAAATAGTCAAATGGAGGGGATCCTTCCCTATATGATGAAGTCGTTTAGAATCAAGAAGCTCAATTTCCCTACTAAAGGCATGGTATAAGCCTCAAAAACATGGTGAGGTTTCCTTCCTAGAAAGAACTTCCCTCGAGCAAGCCAATGTCTAGCCTCAAAAGCTACGAGGTCCATACACATGAAGTGAAAACGGCCAAATATGTTGAAAGATCCTAAAAAACAACTCATAATTCTGAGGTGAGGTTTCAAATGTTAGAATATATCCTCACAATCATGCAAGTGACCTCCAAAAATGATGAAATGGCCCTCTCCAAGTTAAAATGATGCCAAATGTTCTCAAATAGCAAGTAGATGTGTCGTCTAATTGAGGAACTTCCCCTTTTATTGAGATATAAGCCTCAAAACATGGTCAAGTTGCCCTCCTAGAAAGAACTTTCCTCGAGCAAGCCACTGTCTAGCCTCAAAAGGTGGGAGGTCCATACGCATGAAGTGAAAAGGGCCAAATAGGTTGAAAGATCCTATAAAACAACTCATAAGTTCGAGGAGAGGTTTCAAATGTTAGAATATAACCTCACAATCATGCAAGTGACCTCCAAAAATGATGAAATGATCCTCTCCAAGTTGAAATGATGCCACGTGTTCTCAAATAGAAAGTAGATGTGTCCTCCAAAGGTTTTGGCCCTCTATTCCAATGCAAAATAGCTAGAAATATGATGAAATAGGAGGATTTTCAAGCATATTCAGCGTGTAAAGTCAAGCAGATGTCAGTGGATGAAAAAGTTTCCCAAATGGGCCTTGAATGATTTGACCAATTTCTTGGGATATGTGTACTACCATGTCAACTATGAAATTTACACATGAAATCTGATGCCACATGAACAATCATAGAATCATCTCCAATATTCCCAAGCCAAAACGTGTCAACTACATATAAGGGGGGTCCATGCTTAAGAAGCTAGATAAGAGTACTATTAAGCAAGAAGCAAGAAAGAAATGCAAAAAGCCAAGGAAGAATAGTTAGAATTACAATACTTAAAATTCACTGAGCAAAAGAGATGTCGTGATGGTGAAGTTTGTTGAAGGATGTGAAAGATCTGAACATGGTGATCGAAATATTGAAATAAGTTACAATCTTGCAAAGATCATGTTATAGCTTTACCTCTAAGAGAGAAGGTAAGGGGGTGAGTGATGATGATACTAATGATGTAGAAATCAAGAAAAAAATATCTAAAATGAGTATGTAGCTAGTGACAAAATGAGAAAAGAAGAACGAAAAGAAGGAAAAAGGTTAGATATAGAAAAAGGAAAAAAAAATGGTTATGGCACTAGTGTAGAAAAAGATTAGATATAGAAAAAGGAAAAAAAAAATGGTTACGACACTAGGGTACTACTAGCTAAGTAAGGAAGTGAAAGGTCAAAAGACGGATATGTTCAATAGATGATTAATTAATCTCATAGTTGTAGTCTCCAAGATGCAACAACAGGGACCAACATTCGAAAGAAGTGACAAGGAGAAAGGAGTGCAATGACTAGTCACATCTAGAAAGAAGTATCTCAAGTCGGGTCCTGGTAAGGACAATGACCTAGTGGGAATCAATCAGGTGAACAAAAATAGAGGAGACAAAAGGAGAAAAGATAGAGCAAGAGAGAGAAAGGAAAAAGGAAAAAATTGGAAAAGACTAATTCCCACAATTTCCATTACTGATTCACAGGTGGGAAACTACTAATGCATGCAAAAAAATGTGAACATGGTAATCTCATTCTCTAAGCAAGCAATATACTTGCAATGATAATATTTTTGGCTTGACTAAGCAATGGTAGAGGAAACACCAACTCCACAGAAAGGGAAAGAAGTGACTAAAGGTGAGAGAATAAATCATAAGAAGCTACTTTGATGAGTCACCAACAAAGGCAAAAAGTGGAAATGCCAACGTAGAACTAAAAAGGGAAAGGGGGGCTCAATGTTATAAAAGCACCCACAAAGGTAACAAATGGAAACACTAACACACCTTGCACACCCTGATAATTGTTATAAGTCAAAACTACTAGAGTATTTGTAAGCGATAAGATAACAAACATAGGCAAGGAAAATTGAAGAAGCAAATATATATGTCAAGTTGAGAACAATGGGAGAGGAGACAAACAAGTTTGACAACTACAATATTAAAAGATCAACTAAACTATCATATGTGAGTATAGAAATAAGATAAGAAGCAACAAGACTAAGTAGCATGGAGAAATAATATTTGCTATTTTATGAATATTAATGTTCAAATTTAATATAATATGGATATTGTAGGATAATTGTTATCACACAATTTTGCACCGTGTTACCCACCAAAAGTGGGTGACCCCATGGGAGAAATTTTTCTTGTACCATCTCTTTTGAAAGGTAGCCTGCAGCCCCTGACAGCCACTAGCATTTGATAATTATGTGCCATTCATATCTCTACCACCTGCATCAATCATATGTTTCCTCACTCATTCGGCAATCACACACGTTGGAAGGTGGGCTTTTGATCAAAAGGTACTTTATTCATTTTTCAATCGAGTGCTTATGCTTGTTTGTATTTTGGGAATTTGGCATGGATTATGGGTTAACCTCAAAGAAAGAGGGGTTTTGACTGTTATTTTTTCCCCTCACATTAAGTGGGAGGTTAATATTTCATGCTAGTCCAATGGGAACTCCCCTAATGGCCCAATGGGTATAGGATGGGCACTACTTGGGAAACCCCAATTAAGATAGCGTAGTCCCATCTTTCCCTATTCCATACTTACCTCTTCCCATCTTATATTACAAGCCGCATGTTCCACCTCCCTCCTTTGAGTTCAACTGACCATTAGTTCTTTGGGGTTCAGCACCATACATCCTCATCCATGGGTAAGGCCGAAAACTTGACCCTAGGAGGTTGATGCAGCTAAAGGAACAAAAAAAAGCATACGACGACCATAAGAAAAAACAAAAGAAGATCAAAATGCAAAAGATGGTCTAGACATACACATTAGCACGTGGGCAAAAGCCTAGCTTGAGCTCTACTTCACCCATTATGGCCATCACCCTGTTCCTAAGCACACATTTCTCTTCATATTATGAGAAGGAACCCTTGCATGTCCCATCCCCTGGTGGGTGATGAGCTGCCTCACTATTAAGGGGTTAATAACTATTATGCATCATACAAAGCAAGCTCCAACTACTAGCAGTAATACAAAGAAAAATCAGGAAAAAGTAAAAGGTGCAAAAGAAGGGTGGAAAAACAAAGGCCAAGTTGGTAACTCATGCATTCACGACTGCCCCCTCCTAGCATCTATATGCTCAGGATAAGGATCCCATCATAGCTTGTCCATTTGACCATGGCACTTAGTCATGAAGTCTTCTCCCCTTTGTTCCATCATTATTCACATGACACATATCAATTGAAGGGTGGACTGAGAACATGTCATTTCCCCTTTAAGGGCTAGAAACACCTAACAGGGTGATCTATTAGCCCCTACTACCTAGGTAGGTAACACTATTTCGAGTTCAAAGCCTTAATTTTGGATGGGAAGCCTTGTTTGAAGTGTCAAATTGCCCATTACTTTCAACCTCGGTTCTCTTAGATGCAAAAATGATTAAACGTACCTAATGATGTAGATGCTAGCACTAGTTATTGTTTGTAATTATTAGGTAGTTCCACAACCATGGCTTGGGCAACTTAATTGGGGCCTAAGTCTCTTAAAGGAGCATATTGACACCCACAAGTGAGGCATTGAGAGTCCTAGGTCTCTGAGCAACAATAGAGCATCACACATCGACATGGGCACCTTCAACACCCATAATATTCCAACACATTACCCTACAATAATGACTTTTATGGGATGATGCACCCGGACCAAGCATGCCCCTAGCCAACTTAGCACTTCAAGAGGGATTGGCAGCGAATCTAAGGCCTAGAGGAGGGTGGTCTCACATCTTCAAACATGGGAGGGCTAGCACCATCTTGAGAACCCTCATCGTAGGAGCAGAGATCGACATTTTGACCACTTGGAGACCCATTAGATCACTTTTTGTGCTCCAAAATCGAAATCGAGGTCCACAAAGGGAGATTGGCATAGACCTAGGGTCCAAACCATAGGAGGTGATTTTAGAGGGCCTCTACTCACATCTTGGCACCTTGAGCCCTTAACGCTTTCCCTAAGCAAACCCACACATACATGATGTCAGAACTTCTTCCCTTGCAACTCACACATGTGGGAGGAATTTTATGTTTTCACATAGGCTACTAGGTTAGCTTGTGCCCTAGACTATTCTTTGCACAATTTTATAATTTTAGGCATGCCTTGTCTTCAGTTGGGTATGCCTTGGCTAAGCACCCTCATCATGTCGACTCTCCAATTTGTCCCAATCATTCCGTCGAACTCATCTCGGGTGCGTTATTTGTGAATTCGTCTCACTAAAGTCTTTCCATTGAACACATATCGGGCGCGCTATTCATGTCAACCAAGTCGTTCCACCGAACTCAATTCAGCCTAACTCAAGCATGCTTAGGTGCCTAGCCTAAGGGCTTGGCATCCTCCCCCGCTTCAAAATGCTTGTCATCCTCGACAATACACCCCTCTAAAAACTTCTTAACCAAATCCTAAAGATTGTCCTCATCATGAACAACCTTCACATCAACTATCTTCATCAATACAAAAGAATCTCGTCTCTGACATATATCCCATGTCTAGGCATGTATCACAACTTGTAATAATGACATGTGTTGGATCCCCTCGTGTAATCGACTAGTCAGGTAGCTAATCTAACCGTAGCGGCAACTCCACAAGAACACATGCACCCAAACATGTGCAACCATTGTTACCTCTTCCATGTCAGACAATCTTTCCTCTGGTTTTTTCTCATCATGAGGTGCCATTCAATGGCATCTCAAGCTCCCAGGGGTCTCACCATCTCAAGCTAGTTACAATGAGCACATCTCTTTCTCACCAAAGTTGTTCCACCGAACTTGTCTCGAACGCGCTCTTCATGCGCCCCTCTCACCAATGTTGTTCCACCGAACTCGTCTCGGGCGTGCTTTTTGTGCCAACCAAGTTGTTCGACTAAACTCGACTAGACCTAACTCGAGAACACTTGGGGGCCTAAGCTTGATGGCTTGATAGTGAAAGGTCCACACGTATCAAGTGAAAAGGGATAAATAGGTTGAAATCTCCTCCAAAATAGCTCATACGTCCAAGGAGAGGTTTCAAACATAAGAATGTATCCTCAAAATCACACAAGTGACCTCAAAAAATGATGAAATGGCCCTCTTTAAATGGGGCTCCATGCTTAACAAACTAGATAAGAGTAATGTTAAGAAAGAAGCATAAATGAAATACAAAAAGCCAAGGAAGAATAGTTAGAATTACAATACTTATAATTCATTGAACAAAAGAGATGTCTTGATGTTGCAGCTTGATGAAGGATGTAAAAGATATGAACATGGTAATATCAATACCAAAATAAGTTATAATCCTACAACGATCATGTTATAGTTTTACATCTAGGAGAGAAAGTGGCACCAACTACTTAACAAAGACACAAGGTGAACAAAATCAAGAACAAAAAACAAGGGAATTATTGGCACTACTTGACCACTTGACATGTTAATAGGATTCCCATACATGAAAAAGTTTCCCGGATAATGTGACCAATGCCTTGGGATATGTGTACTACCATGAGAACTATGAAATTGCCTTACGAAATGTGACATCACATGAACAATCATAGAGTCATCCCCAATAGTCCTTAGCCAAAACGTGTTGAATACATAAGAGGGGGGTCCATGCTTAACAAGATACGTAGGAATGGTGTTAAGCCACAAGCATAAGAGGAATGCAAAAGAACCAAGGAAGAATAGTTAGAAATATGATACTTATGCTTAACATAAGAGATGTCTTGATGTTGAAGCTTGTTGAAGGATGTGAAAGACGTGCGAATGGTAACATCACTACCAAAATAGGTTATAATCCTACAATGGATATGTTAGAGTTTTTCCTTTAGGAAGGTAGGTGACAACACTCCTTAGCAAGTACACAAGAAAAACAAAATAAAGAGGAGAAAACAAGGGAGGCATTGACAGTACTTGAGCACCATCAAAAACAAAAGGTAGAAATGCCCATGTAAAGAAAAAAAGGAATATAAAGTGGCAAAGCTCATGAAATAGCTATGAAGCTAAGAGGTAGCTATCTTCACATGTAGCTACCTAACGTGCAAGGGATACGAAGAATGGATAAGAAACAATGAAGGAAAGAACTAGAAATACTATAATCATGGTAGCTCCAACATAAGAAACAATGACTTAAGAGAGGAAAAATCAAAGGCTACCTGAGACAATGCTAGCACAAAACAAGCAAAGGTGTAATTTGTCATGAGCTAGTGAAATACTAGTGAAGACAAAAATATTTGACATGAGTATGTAGATGTTAGGAAAATGAGAAAACAAGAATGAAAACAAGAAACAAAACCAGATATAGAAAGAGAGAAAACTCGTTATGACACTAAGGTGGTACTACCTAACTCATGGAGCAAATGATTAAAGGATGTACTGGATAAATGATTAAGGAATCCCATAGCTGTAGTCTACGGGATGCAACAAATAGAACCAACCTTCTGAGGAAGTGACAAGGAGGAAGTAGCATGGTGACTAGAACCATCTAGGAAGAAGTATCTCAAGTTGGGCCCAACTCAAGACAATGACCTAGAGGGAATCAATCACTATTGCGGTGACTGAAAAAAGAGGAGACAAAATGAGAATATATAGAGAGAGTGAGAGTGAGAGAGAGGCAAAAGAAATGAAAAAGAATAATTCCTACCATTTCCACGAATGATACACAGGTCATAGACTAGTATTGCATGCTAAAACTCGAACATGGCAATATCATTGCCTAAGCAAGCTATATACCTCCACTAATAATACTTTGGGTTGGCTCAAGTAGAGGCAAAGGAAACACCAACTCCATATAAAGGATAAGTGACAAAATGTGACAGAAGAAACCAAATGAAGCATTTATTCTGTTGAGTCACCAATGAAGGAAAGAAGCATCAATGTTATAGAAATGGCAAGGGAGATTCAATGTTATAGAAACTCCCACAAAGGTAACAGGAAGTAACACCAACACACCTTGCACACCTTGATAATCAATATATGTTGAAGCTATTAGAGCATATGTAAGTGATGAGATAACAATAGAGGCAAATAAAAATAAATTGTAAGAAGAAAATGTGTACATCAAGTTGTGAATAATGGGAAGGCAGGAAAACAATTTTAATGACTACAATATTAAGACATAAATTAAACTATCATATGTGAGTATTGAAATAAGACAAGAGCAACAATCCTAAGTAGCATGGAAGTAGAATACTAGCTAGTCTATGAAACATTAGATAAGATGGACATCGTAAGAGAATTGTTATCGCACAATCTTACAGCTAAATGCAAAGCCCTCACAAAGGTACAAGTATGAGTCTAGCACTGATGTTACCATTCTCACCTAAAAAACTACTTCTCTCTTTTTAATGAACGAGAATTCCAACAAAAAAGAGTTTTACTGGGTAGAATGTAGGATTCCATGGGAAAGCCACACAAAATCTATGTTCAACTATGTTACTACCCAAATGACCATCAATTTATTATGATATGATATGTGTGCTATGAATTATAGTCATTACTCAATTAAATCTATATTTAAGTTAGATACTTTCTTGGAGTTGTTTTAGATATTCATTAGATAATTATCCAGTGAGAAATTATTCCAAAACAGTCATGATCTTAGATCTGCTAAATCCTGTCATAAAACTTTTAAGAAATAAATTATAGCAATAAAAAAATAAAAAATGGCAGCTCGTTTTAGCCACTTAAACATAATTTTGTGGGAGATTTCTAGGGTTGAAGGCATAAGTAAATGTAGAATTAATGTACCATGTACTTTCAGAAACTTTTATAACATAATACAACAAATAGAATCCAAAGGTAAGATAGCTTTTACAAGCAAAATGATTTTCCAAGTCAAAACCCCTGCAAACCACCAAAATGTTTAGGGATTCTATGGTGAGAAACTCAAATGCAACCTACAAAAGCTCATATTTATCCTAAAGCATCCTCCTCGATCTAGCATATAAAAATTACAAGAAAGTGGCAGAAGGTGAGAGAAGAAAACAAAAGAAGCAACTACTTTGTTGAAGCACCAACAAAGGAAAGAATCAACAATGCTAGCATGGAGCTAGAAAGGGAAAAGGGGACTCAATGTTAAAGAAACTCCTACAAAGGTAACAAGTGATAATGCCAGCAAACATATAAAAATTACAAGAAAGTGACAGAAGGTGAGAGAAGAAAACAAAAGAAGCAACTACTTTGTTGAAGCACCAACAAAGGAAAGAAGCAGCAATGCTAGCATGGAGCTAGAAAGGGAAAAGGGGACTCAATGTTAAAGAAACTCCTACAAAGGTAAAAAGTGATAATGCCAACACACCTTACACATCTAGATAATCGATATAACTCGAAGCTACTAGAACATATGTATGTGAAGAGTTAACAAATAGTAGCAAAGAAAAATAAACTAGAACAGGCAAATATGTATGTCAAGTTGTGAATGATGGGAGATGAGACGAACAAAGTTTGACAACTACTATATTAAGGCATCAACCAAACTATTATATGTGAGTATAGATATAGGACAAGAAGCAACAAGGCTAAGTTGCCTCAAGATAGAATACAACCTAATTATGAAACATAATGTAAGATAGACATCATAATATAATTGTTATCACACAATCTTGCACCGAAATACAATACCCTCACAAAGGTACAAGACGAGTCTAACACCGAAATGTTGCCATTCTCACCTAGGGAAATACTTCACTCTTTTTAATGAAGGAGAAGTCCAATATAGAGGAATTTTACTAGGTAGAGTCTATGATTCTAACGAGAGGCCAAACAAAATCTACAGTCACATATGTTAGTACCAAAATGACCATCAATTTATTACAATGTGTGCTATGAATTATGGTGACTACTAAAATTAAATCCATATTTAAGTTAGATACTTCTTGGGAGCTATTTTAGATGGTTCATTAGATGATTATCCAATGAGAAATTATCCCAAAACAATCATGATTCTAAATCTACTAAATCCTATCATAAAACTTGCATTTAAAAAGAAGAAATTGCAGCAATAAACAAGTAATAAACAACAACATGTTTTAGCCACTTCAACATATTTTTATGAATTATTTTTAGCATTGAAGGCATAAGTAAATCTAGGAATAACGTAACTTGCTAACTTTTGAAATTTCTAGAATAGAACACAACCAATAGAATCAAGTGTTTTACACTATGGATACAGAAATATAATGTTAAGTTATGGTATGTTCTATGCTTATAACAGTTTACTTCTTTTTCTTATTATATTCCACAGATTAGCAATCACATGTACATAAAGTAAATTGCAGATAGAACATTAAACGATAGACAAAAAACAAGCCAAGACAACAGACACAAGATGTGGCAGCTAGCCAGGGACAAACCCCACAATGTGTGGGGAAACCCTTTGATCAAATCTTCTTTTATCTTCAATAATTCAACAGAGAGAAATAGTACAATAAATCAGATTTATATCAACAATAGCAAACCCTAGATCAGCAGCATCAATATTAGCGACTTCATCATCAAACTAGGGCAGATGATATCTCACAAACCAACCGTCGAATCGGCATGATTCCACCACCAAAAGTTGTGGCTTCCAGAGGAGGTTCAAATGAACCAACAACGCAGTTCAGATGAAGAGATATTCTAGTCCACGCAGGTCAATCTTTACTTCTGTAGTTGTAGCTTCAGTTTCGGCAACTTCCGGCTTCAAACTAGAGCAGTCGATATCTTGCAAACCGTCCGTCGAATTGACTTGATTCCACCACAAAAAGTTGCAGCTTTCAGAGGAGGTTCAGATGAACCTACAATGTATTTCAGATGAGGAGATCTTCTAGTCCATGTAGGTCAAACTTTACTTCTGCAGTTGCAGCTTTAGTTTCAGCAGCTTCCGGCTTCACATGTGTGAGGGAGAGACCCTTTTCTGCGTAGTAGAGAAGAGACTCTTTTCTATGTAGTAGAG